>ML257214.1:0-115959 GCA_005239495.1 Nicotiana undulata | reverse complement strand
TAGCGGGTTCAACGTTAGGCGCAGTCACGGCACAAAGGGTGGGAATTTGGGTCGTGACAAGTTAAAGACCTAAGAATCAGGATCTGAAGGTTCCAGCAGGTTCGTATGATGATTTTGGACTTGGGCGTATGTCCGGACCGGGTTTTGGATAACCCGGGAGCGTTTCGGCGTATAGTGTGGAAGTTAGCATTTTTTAAGGAATTTCCTAAGTTTGGCTTGAAGAGAATTTCATAGATATTGATGTCCGTTTGGGATTCCGAGTCTGGGAATAGCTCCGAATGGTGATTCTGGAGTTGAGAGCGCGATCGGAAGTGAATTCGGATGTCCGGAGGTCATTTTAAAGTCATTTGGCTAAAGATTGAAATTTGAAGGTTTTTGAGAAGTTTGACCGAGAGTTTGACTTTTTGATATCGGGGTCGGATTCAAATTCCGAAAGTTGGAGCTGGTCTGTAATGTAGAATATGACTTGTGTGAAAAATTTGACGTCAATCGGACGTGATTTGATAGGTTTCGGCATCGGATGTGAAAGTTGGAATTTTCAAAGTTCATAAAGTTGACTTTTAGTGCGATTCGTGATTTTGGCATTGTTTGATAGGATTTCAAGCTTCAAACAGGTTCGTGGGATGTTGTGGGAGTGAGTCGTGTGATTGGACGGGGTCCCGGGGGTTCTCGGGTGTGTTTCGGGGTGGTTTCGGGCCATTTTTCTATACTTTATTGTTGGTGTCATCTGATGTTTCTGGTGTGCTGTGCGATCGCATCCCTTGTAGTGAGATCGCGGATGCGAAAATGGGAGGGGTGATTTTTCGTCTGTGCGATCGCGGCCTCAGTGGTGCGATCGCAGAGAAGGATTTGGAGGGAGCTGGAAAAAGGCCTGTGCGATCAAAGGCATGCTTGTGCGATCGCATAGAAGAAATGTTCTGCTGCACTGACTCGACTTCGGAGGCTCATATCGCAAAATCCATAAGGAATTTTGAGATAACATAAAAATGAAAGTTGTAGTCCTTTGTGTCTAGTTTCTAGAAATGTAAACCATTTGGTATTTGTATTTGTGTATAAAAATATATGTCTGTTACACTACAAGGTGTCTGGGAAGATGAAGAACAAATTTGTGTTGCACAGGGCTGACTTTGGCAGCTTATATCTCGCAATATATAAGGAATTGGGAGATGAACAACACATGAAAGTTATAGATCTTTACGTCTAGTTTTCAGAACATTAAACCATTTGTCATTTGGAGTTGGGAAATTATATAGCAAACGATTGAGTATATTTTCATTGGTTTATCATCATTTGGGTAGTTTTGGAGCGTTTTGCATCCATTGGAGTCGTCATAGAGGCTTGGAAGACGGGTATGGATCTTCGGAGAGAGGTGAGTCTCCTTTCTAACCTTGTAAGAGGGAATTGTACCCATAGGTGTTATATATGATTTGTGTAATTGTTTGTGAGGGGCTACGTACGTACCAAGTGACGAGAGTTCGTATGTAGCGGCTATTGCTGTTATGTCCGGGTAGTTAGGCCCCACATCATGCCCTGTGTTCTTCTCGTATGGAATTATATGCTATGAAACCTTAATATATGTAGTTTTGTTTCCCTGAGATTTATGGAATTTAAATAATATGAAAGGACTTGTTTTACGGGAAAATAAAATGGAAGGAATTATTTTACGGAAAATAATATGAAAGGAATTGTTTTACGAAAAATAAAATGAAAGGAATTGCTTTACGGAAAAGTAAAATGAAAGGAATTGTTTTATGGAAAATAATATGTAAAGAATTGTTTTACGGAAAATAATATGAAAGGAATTGTTTTGCGGAAAATAATATGAAAGGGATTGTTTTACGGGAAGTAGTATGAAAGAAATAGTTTATGGAAAGTATTATGAAAAGGAAAGAATATTGTGTGTGTGTGTAACCGCTCCGCAATTTACGAAGTGTGTTTACCCCTACTCTTATGGGATCGGGCCGTACGCCACGACGGATTTAAAGATACATTCATGGGAGCGGGCCATACGCCACGGCGGATTTAAAGATACATTCATGAAAGCGGATGGTACACCACGGCAGATTTAAAGATACATTCATGGGAGCGGTCCGTACACCACAGCGGATTTAAAGATATATTTATGGGAGCGGGCCGTACGCCACGGCAGAGTTGAAAAGTATTTGTAATATATATGGGATCGAGCCGTACGCCATGGCAGAGTTGAAAAGTATTTGTAATATATATGGGATCGGGACGTACGCCACGGCGGAGTTGAAAAGTATTTGCAACATATATGGGATCGCGTCATACGCCACGACAGATGTGAGAGGTATTTGTATATATATATATGGGATCGGATCGTACGCCACGACGGATTGAAAGATATTGGCTTGACATATGCTTGGAAAAACGGAGAGTGTACATTGTTGTGAAATTTCAGTAGCTACTTGGATTTCTGTACTTGTTATGTATTTGCTGCTCACTGCCTTACCTGCCTACTATATTTCATTATATCTTGTCTTATATTATTATTGTTGGACCTTAGTGAGTGTTAAGTCGACCTCTCGTCACTACTTCTTCGAGGTTAGGCGGGATACTCACTAGGTACATATATGTATATGTACTCATGCTACACTTTCTGTGCATTTTGTTTCATAGGTATCTTCATAGCTCAGCGATTGATTTGGAGACTTATTCGGGTTGAATTCATCCGGAGGCGTTCCGCAGTTGACAGAGTCTCCTTCTTTCTATATCTTTACATTGTATGTCTATTGCCTTTGTCCCATTTATTTCTCGGACAAGAGTTGTATAATTGTATAACTTCTTAGAAACTGCTCATGTACTTGTGTTACCGGGTTCTGGGGATGTGTGGAGTCTTGTTTTATTGAATTAAATGGATTTCCTATCGTGTTTAATTTACAAAAAAATATTTATTTGATTATGAAAAAGCAATAAAGGCAACGATTTCGAAATTGTTAAACAGGATGGTATTTCAACTGATTAAGGGGTTGGCTTGTCTGACAGTGGTGTCCAACGCCATCACAACCCATAGGTTTTGGGTCGTGACAATTACTCTAAGATGTGCTATCATAAACTGACCATAAAATTACTTATCGAATATATATATGATAACATGGTGATACTTCCTCTTTAACATGTTTGAACCTTCAATCCCCAATATATTTAATACAATGAGGAGAAACGGAGTTCAAGACTAGGCTGGAATTATTCAGGAATCCCTTGATGTGCTGAGCAGAGTATTTCATGAGGTTATGCAAAGAGACACGAGGATTACTACTAACAATGTTGAGATAGTTAATCATTGTGACAACATCAACTATTATACAAATGAAGCATAGAGGTAACTAGCACGCATTGACAAGTTGGGAACCATGTACGTGATCCTGAGATCTAAAAGAAGTGGGTCTTTCTAGACATATGATACATGAGAGGCATGAGAGGGAGGATGGAGATGCTAACATCAGTTATCCTTGGGATGCTATGAGTTATGCAAGGGATAGTAATAATTTTTCCTTTCCACATATGCCTTGCCCGACAATAGTAAGCTCTAAGGAGAAATGGTCAAGTATATTACACTGGTTGCCTCGTTGAGTGTAAGGAAAACCAGTTTTAGCTCAAAATGGGAAGATTCTTGCAACATGGATGTGATAGTGATTTCAAGAAGAAATACATGAAGTTGAATTACACTCCTAACATTAACTGGCACAAGGAATCTACTCCACAAGCCCATGAGGATGAAAAAAGAAGCTAAACGCTTATGAGATTATCATAATTCAAATAGCTTAACCCTTCTCTATAATTAATCCTATATGAGATAACTAAAGATACAAAAAATTTTCTTCCAAATCAATATGCGCATGATATGTGCAAAAATCTGAAAGCATCCAATCTCCATCTTACACGAGTGAAACCACATAGCTAGGACATCTTAGTATTGGGACGAAATCATGTATTGGTTGGAGGGGTACTAATGGTTAACATGATTCTCCGAGGAGAAAGACAAACAAAACTTCTATCCACCTAGGGAGGTGGAATGCCAAGTATAGCAAAACTCCCTGCATATGACAAGGACATATCCACGATTCAAGAAGTCGAGAGTGTAAAGGCAACGGAACCCAATAAGACAAGATAAAATAATCATGGAAGGTTTGCAGATGTTCATAATGATTTCTCTATGGATTCAGACTTGGGAAGTACCTAGGTGGTAATAAAAGACAGAAAAAATGAGAAGTAGGCGTTGTGCTATGATAACCCCCAAAGGTGCGTTTGGTCTTGACAGAGAGCTTGTTAAGGGTTCTTATGGGTTAGGAAGTATTATAGTGACACGTAGAAGGGCACGTTCTTTCATGGTTATCAAACAAGTGTTGGGAAACTGGCACAATGAATCCACTAACTAAGGAACACAATTAACACATGTTGTGGAGGTGTAAATAGAAAATAAACATTTGTTATGAGCTGGACATGCCTCAGCTATATTAACTCCCATTTTCAATACAAGACCACGTCACAGGCGACCAAAATACTAGGATCAAAGTGATCTACTTGCTATGGGACGTCCCAAGTGGACACGAAAGTTATACTAAGATGGCGACACAAGATCTTCCTATGACGGAGATGTGAAGATCTCAATTTTCAGAGAGACTTTATGCACACGGTGACCATTTCGATTGACATTCACTCATACGATAGATGTTAAGGTATGACATTATGTTACTAGACAGTGAGAATGTTTCATAACGATATTTGCAAGAGAGTAGAGTGACTATTCAGACCATAGAAGCCATATACACTAGTGAGAAAAAGAGTGACTCGAAGGATCGCAACACTAGGATGCTTTACGTGGAACTTGACACCACATAGATAAACTTTACGACGGTGCATGTATAGGCACAAGCGAGCAGATGTTTTCCATTTAAATAAAAAAAGATTATATAATAAATTCATCAGGTATTGTCCCTTGTTGAGAATTTAGGAAGACAAGTAGGAGGTATTAATCCTAGAGTTATAACTCCATTCAAGACATATTTATAGAATTTAATTCCACAAGAGGATGTAAATAAGAGAATTTGTGATAAAGTGGATTCACGAATAATGCGTCTCGTTTAAAGAGTAGGTGCACACAATGTTTTGTGATTCAACATCTTGTTAAAATCGTGTTTTCTGAGAACTCTTAAATATGGATGTACATATACAACAAGAAAAATATTTGTGTTGTTCATAATGATGTACCAAGGAGTGACTTACTTGGTGACTTTAGGTTGATAGGGCAATAACTTAATCGATACCCCTCGACTCCATATCCCTATCGTACGTTGGTAACACACTTATATACTACCTGATTTGGTGGTGAAGTAACATTAATAGGAACAAGGGTACTCCTTTAGCAACAAGTTCTACCAATCCCACCATAGCTCGATACATTATCCTAACAAACTCTTGGGCAATCTCCCTCAGATTCAATGGTAGGGTCGTTCCCTCCTTATTGCTTCAAACTCGTGGATTATTGTATCAAGATTACTCATATGGAGAATAAGACATAGCGAAGGAATTAGCTCTCTATCTTGAGCTCTACCGCACGGTTTGGAGTATCAAATAAGGGTGAAATTCCAAAATGTCCGAATAGCCTCCAACTTATAAATGTGGTCGACAGCACACCGATAAGAAGGACTCTACTAGACACGGCTCCGAGACATCCTACGACACTTTAAAATCTTAAGCTTTGATACCATGTTTGTTACGACTCAAAACCAAGGAGCATGACCGGCGCTAAACCGAGTAAACCCGACTGAGCAAGCTTGTTAGGTTTCATTCTACCCAAACCATTTTATGAATTAATAGGAGATAAATTATATCAATCATACTTTATAAATATTTCATTAACTTTCATCCATGTTTTCATTAGCAGTTTCAACCATAATATCCAGAATAATACAATCTTTGTAAATATGATGAAAACATATTTGTCAAATACCAATAATTCTAGTTTAATTCCAATACCCGACACCATCCACAACCTATCTACGGAGCTTCTAAATACAACTGAAGAGTAATATGGAAGTGCGGCAACAAGGCCCCTGCTATACCTCAAATGAATAATTCACAATAACCAAATGATACAGGACCCCGAAATGAAGTGGGAATCACCAAGTTAGATGGGAGGAACTTACCTCTATCTCTGATCGCTGCCGCCTACTGTGAAAACACCTGCATCCATTAAAGATGGAGCGCCTTCGGCAAAAGGGACGTTAGTATTGTCGAATAGTACTAGTATGTAATAAAAATCATCTTTCAAAATAGAATAACCATACAAGAAGAAGGAAGCCATAGAAACAATCAAGTCACAATACCTAACATCCAAATACCCAAGTGAAACCTAACGATATTCAACTTACAGAAGTAACACACATCTCCCTAGAAAGATCAATAATGCAATAAGAAGAATTCCAGAATTCAATGAGAAACATAAGCACCTTCTCAACATCAATTACGAAATCACACAAGCTTTCAAGAGAATCATTTAAACATGTATGAAGGCAGTCATGGAAATCACATAGTACTTCACAAGAAGAGAGAATCACAAGTAGGGGTCATATAGTTTCTTATTCCGTCTTTCCATCCTTTTGATTAATAGTCTCTATAAAAACCCGTAAATTTTTTAACTAAAAACGATGCCCGGGTAGGCTCCCATGTTGTTATAATTGTAGAAATTCTAAAAAATGGACCTTTTTGAAGTCAAAGTACCCCAAGACTTAAAAGATATAATTTCCTAGAATTGCATAGATCTGCGGTCCACTATGCAATCGCAGATCAGGTATGCGGACCGCATAGTGGTCGCATACCTGGATAGTTGTGGTCCATTTCTGTAAAGACCCGTAAAATTTCTTGCTTAAAATAATGCCTGAATAAGTCCCCGAGTGGTTAACTCTGGGAAATTCTTAAAACGGGCCTTAATTTTTGTAAAAATACCCCAGATTTGAAAGGACTTAATTTTTCCATAAATTGGGGGTTATGCGACGCACTATGCGATTGCATAACGTGTATGCGAACCGCATAGTGGTCGCATACACGGGCAGATCGCTTCCCAATTGAAGGGTTGTTATGGGTCGCATAATGCGATCACATAACGTGTATGCGACACATAATGCGATCGCATAATGAGTATGCGGACCGCATAGTGGTCGCATACCCAGGCAGAATGTTTTCAAATTTTGGCCCACCTGGGGGCCATTCTGCGGTCCAATATGCGGACCGCATGTCAGGAATGCGATCGCATTCCTGACCGCATATTCGACACGGTCTTTTAATTTTCTAAATTTTTATACCCGACCCCAGTTTCATTTAACCCCTGCCCCCTTTCATTTTAACAAGTTTTCTGAACAAATAGAGAGAAGGAAAGGAGAGTTCTTGAGAAAGTAAGTGATCCTTCCATCAAAGTGAATTTCAAGGTCTCTCAGGCCTGGCAATTCGAGTAATCCCTTTCTTCCCCATTCTAGCAGGTAAGGGTTCCCAACCCCTTTTCTTTCTTTTCATTAATTTTCTGATTTTTAAAGAAAGGAAGGGTTGTCCTGGAATGAATATTAGAAATATTAGCTAAGACCTTGCATGCATGCTTAAAAAAAAATGGTGCTAATCTAGTAAGAGGGAGTGGGTTGGGGAAAACTTCACAAAGATAGGGTTGGAAATCTAATGGGTTCACATAGTGCTTTACAAAATGCTTGAGAGAGTCCGAATTGCATGCATGACTTCATATTGTGAGTTGAATATGTCTAATTGTGAACTAGATTGACGGTACTAGTCGGTTCGGTGGTTGTGGTTTAAAGTTGAAAAGGGAAACTCGACTCCAGGTATGTATGGCTAACTTTAATCTTTGTAAAATCACTTGTGGTGTTCAAGTATACGGTACGTGTATTGTTATAAATATGTGCAACTGGTTGTCCGAATTATGTTGATATGTGAAGTGTAATACTTGTCTGTCTTTAGTTGACCACCACACTACCACGTTATGAAAACGGTGCTAAAGGGATAATGAATCCAAGATGTATAAATGTATATGCTCAGGGCTGTGTAAAGAAGCTGTATTCTTATTGCTGAAATTTTCTGTGATTGAACTGTGATTTGTCATCGTTGGTGTGACTGAAATTGTCAGGTGGGATCGGGTTGCGCGCCGCAACAGGGGAGATAATGGTGATATGTGAGAAGTCATAATATTTGAATTATGTGAAAATTTGTGGTGTTAAACGAAATTTGTGTAGTTGGTTGAAGTAGTTGAATATATACGGCTAGTGGAGATAACAGAATTATGTGCAAGTTGTTAGAGTAATTGAAAATATGTGAAATTGGTTAAAAGTGCATTTCGGGGGCTCTCTGACAGGTAGATAGGCCTAATTACAAATGGAAACTCTGGCAAAAGTTTTAGAAATTATCGGAGTTGTGAAAGTTGGGGGTTAGCATCTTGTGTTTTCATACCCAAATTATTCCCTGATCCTCATTCGAGGACGAATGATTTTAAGTGGGGGAGGATGTAAAAACCCGTAAATTTTTTAACTAAAAATGATGCCCGGGTAGGCTCCCATGTTGTTATAACTGTAGAAATTCTTAAAAATGAACCTTTTTGAAGTAAAAGTACCCGGGACTCAAAAGATATAATTTCACAAAATTGCGTAGATCTGCGGTCCACTATGCGATCGCAGATCAGGTATGCGAACCGCATAGTGGTCGCATACCTGGACAGTTATTGTCCATTTCAATGACAGCTATGCGGCCCAAGATGCGATCGCATTTTGAGAATGCGGGCCGCATAGTTGTCGCATTCTTGCACCTTGATTCTTGCGGAGGGAGTTATGCGACGCACTATGAGATCGCATAACAGGTATGCAGACCGCATAGAGGTCCCATACATGGGAAGCCTGCTTTCCTTTTTGGCCCAGCTGAGGGCTATTTATGCGACAGGAATGCGGACCGCATAGCAGGAATGCGATCGCATTCCTGACCGCATTCCTGCTTCGGAGCTTCTAATTTCTGATTTTAAAACCCGACCCCTAGTTTAATAAAACACCCCTCCCCTTCATTCTTAACATCTATCTGACTAAAATAGAGAGAAGGGAGAGTGCGTTTATAGAGTGAAAGTCATCTTCTTCATCAAATCAGCCCACCACCCCTGCTTAGGCTTGGAAATCTTCGAGTTGTCGTTGTTTTCTTCACCACAATGAGGTAAGTACTCCCCCCGTTTCCCCTTTAGGCGCCGGTCTCGTTTCTCAGTTTTGGGGCGTGACAAACTTGGTATCAGAGTAAGGTTTTAAAAGTGTCCTAGGATGTCTCGGATCCGTGTCTAGTAAAGCCCTTTTTATCGGTGTGTTGTCGACCACATCTATTATTAGGGGGATGCATGGACATTTAGAAAAATATCCTTTCATTTTTATTCTGTGTCGTGCGATGAAGTGGGAGGTGAGAATATCTTTATCTAACTCGTGCATCGTTCCAATTTTCAGTAAATGGCACCCAAGAAGAGAGCCCAACTCGGCCTAGAGGCCAATGCCACCCCAAGTGTGGACATAAATTCCTTATCTGATGGTGCGGGTGAGAATGATTCCCCGGACCTGAATCTGCCTGACCCTTCAATTCCAGGCACTGTTCCAATTCCTGCTCCAGCGGAGGGTGCCACAGTCCATCCCGCTGATGTTCCTGATCCTTCCTCAGTCCCAGCTTCCGGTCCCGGTATTTCTGATGGGGACCTCAGGGGAGCTATTCAGATGTTGACTCAACTAGTGGCCTCCAAGGCCCAAAGATCACATGTCGCCCCTGCGTCCTCTAGCGAGCAAGGGGATTCTTCAAGTTCCAGGGTCAACCATTTCCTACGGGTAGCCCCTCCAGATTTCACATGCACTGACCTAGAGGCCGATCCTCACGAGTTTATAGACGAGATGTACAAGACCCTCCGGGTTGTGAGGTATACTGAGACAGAGGGAGTTGAGTTAGCTTCTTATCGTCTAAAGGGAGCGGTAAATTCATAGTTCGAGATGTGGGAGAGTTCCCGTGGAGAGGGGAGCCCTCCGGCGAGGTGGGATGAGTTTGTAGATGCTTTTATGGATCATTTATTGCCTGCCGAGACTAGGGCAGCCCGTGCTGCAGAGTTTGAGGTCCTTAAGTAAGGCAACATAAGTGTGTGGGAGTATCATATGGAGTTCTTGCGCTTTTCCAAGTATGCTATCCATATGATGCCGACTATGGAGGCCAGAGTTCGTCGGTTTGTAGGGCCTTGGTCCCTTGGTTGTCAATGAAGCTACTACAGCTGCTCTACATTCAGATATGAACTATGGGAAGATTTTGGGATTCACTTAGGCTACAGAGGCTCGGAAATTAAAGATAAGGATGGAGAGAGAGTAATAGTAGGGCCCAGTCAGCGGGCAACTCTAGGAGTTCAGTTGCAGGTGGGAGGTCAGCCCTTGGGAGAGGGTCATCAGGGCCATCTCCGTGCTATGCTCGGTCCTCAGCCAGTGCACCTCCATCAAGGCACAATTATCAGTAGGGAGGTCTCTTGGGGCCCTGTTGAGATAGCAGGAGGTTCCATCAGTCGGGTCGTTCAGATGGGAGGTTACAGCAGCAGCGGAGGGCCCCATGCCCTAAGTGTGGGAGGTTTCATTCTGAGCCTTGTTACTTAGATATCCCAGTATGCTATAGATGCGGAGTGAGGGGCCATGTTCACCGAGACTATCGTGCACTCAATTAGGGCACATGTAGAGGTACTGCTCAGCCATCCAGTTCATCAGCCGCTACGTCTTCAGCACTCCCTCCAGCAGCAGCAGGGCGCGGTGCAGCTAGGGGTAGAGCACGGGGTCAAGGGGGACCCAGTCGGTTCTATGCTTTGAGTGGTCGCCAGAGTGCTGAGGCTTCTCCAGATGTTGTCAAAAGTATTCTGACTTTTCAAACACATGATGTTTATGCTCTTATTGATCCCGGATCTTTATTGTCATATGCTACTCCATTTATTGCTTCGAGAACCGTTCTCAATGTCGACTCTGGTCGGTGATTCTATTACGGTCGCGCGAGTCTATAGGAATTGTGTTGTGACGGTGTGTGGTCGAGATACCACGACCGATCTGATTGAGCTAGGACTGGTAGATTTTGATGTTATCATGGGGATGGATTGGCTCTACCCATTCTTTGCTAAACTCGACTGCCGAACCAGAATTATGAGGCTCGAGTTTCCTAATGAACCAATTATTGAATGGAAAGGGAATGATGTTCTGCTGAAGGGTAGGTTTATTTCCTATCTTAAGGCCTCTAAGATGATTAGGAAGGGGTGCATCTATCATTTGGTCCGGTTTGCGGACACCACTTCAGAGGTGCCTGCTCCCGAGTCAGTGCTGGTTGTGAATGAGTTTCTTGAAGTATTTCCGGATGAGCTCCCTGGGATTCCGCCAGATAGATAGATCGATTTCAGAATTGATGTGCAACTCATCATAATATTTGAATTATGTGAAAATTTGTGGTGTTAAACGAACTTTGTGTAGTTGGTTGAAGTAGTTGAATATATACGGCTAGTGGAGATAACAGAATTATGTGCAAGTTGTTAGAGTAATTGAAAATATGTGAAATTGGTTAAAAGTGCATTTCGGGGGCTCTCTGACAGGTAGATAGGCCTAATTACAAATGGAAACTCTGGCAAAAGTTTTAGAAATTATCGGAGTTGTGAAAGTTGGGGGTTAGCATCTTGTGTTTTCATACCCAAATTATTCCCTGATCCTCATTCGAGGACGAATGATTTTAAGTGGGGGAGGATGTAAAAACCCGTAAATTTTTTAACTAAAAATGATGCCCGGGTAGGCTCCCATGTTGTTATAACTGTAGAAATTCTTAAAAACGAACCTTTTTGAAGTAAAAGTACCCGGGACTCAAAAGATATAATTTCACAACATTGCGTAGATCTGCGGTCCACTATGCGATCGCAGATCAGGTATGCGAACCGCATAGTGGTCGCATACCTTGACAGTTATTGTCCATTTCAAGGACAGCTATGCGGCCCAAGATGCGATCGCATTTTGAGAATGCGGGCCGCATAGTTGTCGCATTCTTGCACCTTGATTCTTGCGGAGGGAGTTATGCGACGCACTATGCGATCGCATAACAGGTATGCAGACCGCATAGAGGTCGCATACATGGGAAGCCTGCTTTCCTTTTTGGCCCAGCTGAGGGCTATTTATGCGACAGGAATGCGGACCGCATAGCAGGAATGCGATCGCATTCCTGACCGCATTCCTGCTTCGGAGCTTCTAATTTCTGATTTTAAAACCCAACCCCTAGTTTAATAAAACACCCCTCCCCTTCATTCTTAACATCTATCTGACTAAAATAGAGAGAATGGAGAGTGAGTTTAGTGAGAGAGAGTCATCTTCTTCATCAAATCAGTCCACCACCTCTGCTCAGGCCTGGAAATCTTCGAGTAGTCGTTGTCTTCTTCACCACAAGAGGTAAGTCCTCCCCCCATTTCCCCTTTAATTCTCAGGTTTTGGTTAAAAGGATAAAACACACATGAAATTGGTTCTTGAAGATAAAAGCTAGTGCTTACATGCATGTTCATGATCTTTCCTAATATAGAAAGAGGGTGTAAGTTAGAGCAATTTTCCACTGAAAAGGGCATTAGAAATATAAGGGGTCATAGTGTTTGATAAAATGCCCAAATGAATTCAAGATTCCTAATTCTAAGATAAATGTGTCGCATTGTGAACTAGATTGACGGTGCTAGACGGTTCGGTTAATTGTGATAGAAATTAAAGGGAATTCCAACTCAAGGTATGTATGGCTAACTTTAATATTTGTAGAGTCGCCTTGTTGGCGTCTAAGCATTCGGTATGAGTTCCTGGCTTATGCATATGTGAATTGATTGTTCTAATGTGTTGAGACGTAAGATTCTATTCTCTGATTGTCATAGTTTATTTTCCATGCTACCATGCTATGTGAGATTGTGAAAAATGTGATTCCTTGTGCTTACTCTATCATGTGCAAAACTCGTTATGTGCTTGAAAATCTCGGTGTGAAAGGTTGTGCTACACACAAAAGAAATGATAACCAATCCAATTGTTGAATGTATCTAAGTGCTAAATATTGTGTAGTAAATGATGGGAAGTTAATGTGGACTGATTTTATTAAGCTAAATTATTATGGCATACCGTACATGACTTACTGTTTGGTAAAGACTATTGTGAACACATGTTTGTTTGTTTGGTATGAAATTATACTCTTGATGATATGAAGCCTTGTGATTGAATTGTGGGCTGTTGTTGTTACTATGAAATGTGATTGTCCGGTGGGATCGGGTTGCGCGCCGCAACAGGTGAAATAAGGGTGATATGTTGAGAAGTAATAAGGGTGGAATGCGATTGTATAGTGGGATCGGGTTGCACGCCTCAACAGAAGAAATAAGGGTGGAATGATGAGAAGAAATAAGGGAGTAATATGATTGTAAGGTGGGATCGGGTTGCGCGCCACAACAGGAGAACAATTGAAGTAAGGAACTGTGAAAATCTCAATTGTGATTCTCTATATCTCTGTGCAATGATTGTTTGGTTTCTTTGACTGCCTTCTATCTGCGCATTGCTTTGATTTTACTTAGAGTAAAGTTTGTTCATACATACTAGTACTATTCAATGGTACTAACGCCCCTTTTTCCGGGGGCGCTACATCTTTTATATGAATGTAGGTGGTTCTATAGCATGTAACTCCGTTCGCTGATAGTGGTGCCTTCTCTTCATCCCTTCAGTAGTTCTGGTGAGCCCCACTTCCTCTCGGGGCTGTGTGTAGTCTATACCATCTTCTTTTGTATATGTTGTGTCATTAAAGTTATAGTCGGGGCCTTGTTGCCAACAAGTTTATGTAGAACTCCTATTACTCTTAGAGGCTTTGTAGACACTGTGGGGGTTGTATATATCTATTTTGGGCAGTAGCTGCGTCCGGTTGAAATCGTGGTCCGTATTGGAAAAGCTGTATGTATTATATATGTTTTTGGATTATCAAATGTTGAAAGTTAAAAGAGAAAAATGAACTTATGGTGTAAATCGTACTATGAATTTAAATTGGCTAATTCATATGGAACAAGGTATATTATAGACACGGGGCAACACGTTGGGTAGGAAAGGCAAACCAGGTCTGCTTGACCGGGATCATCCGGTTAGGTGCCGGTCTCGTCCCTCGGTTTTGGGGCGAGATAGTCTCTTATTGTCAAGTGCCACGATTTATAATTCCACCATGTCGTTTTACACGAAGTCCAGTCTCGCCCCGACCGGCTAAGCTATTCCAAGTGAGACATCCCCAACATCATAATTTGTATTCATATTTCCGATGTAAATGCCACCATTTGTACATCATGGAGTCCGATCTCGGCCCAATCAGCTAATCTATCTCACTTGGAACAGTGAGACATAACCAACATCTTGATTTACTTTCATATTTCTGATGTAAATGCCACCATGAGTACAACATGTAGTCCGATCTAGGCTCGATCAGCTAAGCTATCTCACAATAGTGAGACATAACCAACATCATAATTTCGATGCAAATACCACCATGTGTACTTCATGGAGTCCGATCTCGGCCCGATCGGCTAAGCCATCTCACTTTGGGACATAACCATATCAATTAATTATCCGGTTCGCGTTCCTTTCCCACCACTTATCACACAGTCCTTGGCATTTGTACATATTTAACAATTTGATTCTGATTCCCCTCCTTAACCGCTCAATAGAATCATCCTACATATTAACGAGAACCAACATGTAACGAATTTGTACACATAATAAAAGGAGCAGGAAGAGTAATAATTCACAATTTCAGGTAGCATGGTAACACATAGAACAATTTGGGAAAAGAAACCCTTCAACATAGCACATTAAGCAATCAATTCCATGTGATCAAGTAAGAGGCTCATACAAGTTATTCAAACACCAATGATTCGATTCTCAGAAAAATGAAGTCAGCCATACATACCTCAAAGAGACTTTAGGCAAATTCCACATTCTAGAGGTTATCTTACACAGTTGAATCCATGGTCGTCTCGTAATCCATTTCGTATATGTATATTCTCCTTAGGAAATTTTTATGTGTATATATATTACCCACACTCCATTTCCCCTAGTTCATTTAATTCCTTTCCAAACACACTTAAAGATTATCAACAACGAAACATACTCAATCAAGTCATTAAGCACACATAGGAGCAATTATGAGTAATAAGCATATCGAGTTTCCTTTTTCTTCCTCGCCCAATTGGTGTACTAGTTTTAATTTAGAATACAACTCAAGGCAACACCATTTTAATAAGTAAACCACACTTTAAACCTCTATCTTTTGATAATAAGCTCATTCGGAATAATAAAGTTTATAAGTTCATACGGGATGACCCGGAATGTATGATTTAGATATTTTGAGTCGATTGTACTTAAACTTACGAAAAACATTATAGAACTCCATTTCTCGAGATAAAGTTTAGCCAACATACCTGATTGAGCTTTCATTAAGTTACTACAACGTTCCGTAAATCCTAGCAATCCCAATCCATTTCGAGATATATCAAAATTGAACATAAATGAGGAAGATATTCATAGTCTTAGCTTGTTTGAGCATTCCATAAAATACTAGGTGTGCATTAAGTCTTTAAGATCCTTTTATATAGGATTTCATCAACCTTCAGCCCATCCCTAAAACTTTTTAGCTAAATAATGTTTCTACACCCGTTGATAACACATGCAAGCAAGATAACAACTCTAATACCCATTAACTTTCTTGATAATTACCCATCTTTAGCTAAAATTCGAAATTAAGGGTTAGGGTGTAGAATCTTACCTCAAGGATGAAGACCTAGTGTGTTTTCCTTGTTAATGTTCAAAGATTTGTGTAAGAATTGAAGAATGATTTAGTGGAGATCACTTTCTCACTCTAGGGCTCCCTCTCTAACTCTAAAGCATCATATGTTTGCTCAAAAAATGACCCATTGCGTGTATTTAACAAAGTTGGGCCAGGTTATAAAAATAGAAGAATTGATAGTCCAAGATTCTGGACTGGGCTACAGACCTGGCGTCGCCTGGTTAAAGTCTAGTCTAGCCCGGCTTTAGCCTGGCCTCGCCAGCCTAAAGCCTTGTCCAGCATGGCTATAGCGTCGCTAAAGCCTGGTCTAGATGCGATAAAAACTTTCAACTCCCCAGTGCATTGTTCAACCCAAAACTCCAAAAATACAATGTATTAACCTACCTTGACACCAAAAAACCTTAAATTACAGTGAAGTGTTACGGAGCCTTACATAATGTCTATAAATAGCAACATTTGGCCTCACACGGCCGTTATTAATAAATACTGAAAGTCAAATAAGAGCTTACCTGATGACCTACTGGTAGAGTTGTGCTAAAGTATCCCATCTCTAGCCATATTTTAAGTTTGAAATAGGTGGGGGTATTTAGACTTCATTTCTTCCTCTGTTTCCCATGTCATCTATTCCACGTTCTTGCTTCTTCATAAAACTTTTACGAAGGCTACCTCTTTATTTCATAGCTTGCGGATTTGTCGGTCTAGGTCAACAACTAGAACTTACTCGTACAATAAGTCCTCCATGATCTATACATCATCAGTGGAAACCATTCGGGTAGGATCTCCAAAGCACGTCCGTAGCTAAGGCATGTGAAAAATTGGATTAACAGATTAAAATCCCGAGGGGAGATCTAACTCATATGCTACTCGACCCACTCTTCGAATAATCTTATAAAGCCCAATATACCGTGGGCTAGGCTTGACTTTCCTGTCAAACATAATAACGCCCTTCAAAGGTGACACCTATAAGAATACCCAGTCATCAACCCCGAACTCTAAGTCTCATCGTCGAATGTCGTAATATGAGTTCTGATGACTCTGAGTTGTCAATAGTCACTCTTGGATAAGCTTTACTTTATCTACTGCCTGCTAAACCAACTCTGACCTATGTAACCTATATTCTTCAACATCAAACCTCCCTGTAGGAGATCTGCAGTTACTCCCACACAAAGCCTAGTACGGAGCTATCTGGATACTAGAGTGGTAACTGTTATTATATGCAAACTCGATAAGAGGTATATGTTCATCCTAACTTCTTTCAAAATCTAACACACATTCCCATAACGTATCCTCGAGTGTCACAATTTTGCACTCGACTTGTCCATCATTATGTGGATGAAAAGTTGTGTTGAGATTCACCTGAGTCCCTAGACCTCTCTGAAATGACCTCAAGAAATTTGTTGTAAACTGGGCACCACAGTCAGATATAATAGATACTAGTACTCCGTGTAGTCGCACTATCTCCTTAATATGTAACTTCGCATAATCTTCGGATGTATATGTACATTTGAATGGTAGGAAATGGGTTGATTTTATGAGCTTATCGACTATCACCCATATAGAATCGAACTTACAATGAGAACGAGGCAAACAAGTGATGAAGACCATGTTTATCGCTTCCCATTTCCACGTCGGGATCTCTATAGTCTGCATTGACCTTCGGGCTTCTAGTGCTCTACCTTCACCTACTGGCAACTAGGACACTGGACGACAAATTCAGCAATGTTCTTCTTCATATCGTTCCACTAGTACACATCCTTAATGTCATGATACATCTTCGTCGACCCAGGATAAATGGAGTACCACGAATAATGTGCCTCAAACATAATTATGTCTCGTAGCCTTGCTACATCTGGGACACACAAACGACTCATGTATCTGAGAAACCCATCTTCTTTGAGCTCTAATAGCGGCTTCTTTTGCTATGGAACTCGCTCTCTCAACTCGACCAACACTGGGTCCTACTAATGCCTTTCCTTGACTTCAGCTATAAGAGCTGATTTTGCAATGTTTTTTATTGCAACTCCACCATTATCAGAATCTACTAAATAAACCCCCAAACAAGACAATTGATGCATTTCTCTAGCTAATTCTCTTTTCTCAGCCTCTACATCTGCTAAGCTACCCGTAGATCAGCAACTTAAGGCGTCTTCTACAACATTATATTTCCTTAGATGGTAGAGAATGTTTACCTCGTAATATTTCCATAACTCTATCCATCGCCTCTGTCACAAATTTAACTAATTTTGCTTGAAGATATATTGCGAGCTTTTATTATCTGTAAATACATCAATATGAACACCATATAAATAATGCCTTCATATCTTAAGTACATGTACAACGACAGCTAACTCGAGGTCGTGGGCCGGATAATTCCTCCCGTGCTTCCTCAACTACCTTGAAGCATACACAATTACCTTCCCATGTTGCAGAAGGACACATCCTAACCTGACACCTGAGGCATCACAATACACGACATAACCCTCTAGACCCTCTAAAAAGTGTTAGAACTAGTGTTGAGGTCAACCCAATCTTAAGCTCTTGCAAACTGCGCTGACAAGCCTATGTTCACTGAAACTTAGCTGTGTTGTGAGTCAAATTTGTCAATGGCGCCGAAAGGGAAGCAAAACCCTCTATGAACCTCCGATAGTATCCCGCTAAGCCTAGACATCACCAAACCCCTGTCGAAGTGGTAGGTCTAGGCCAGGATTTCACGGCCTCAATCTTCTGTCTACCTTTATACCTTCATCAATTACAATATTCCCCATGAATGATACAGACTTCAACCAGAACTCACATTTAGAAAACTTAGCATACAATTTATCATCATGAACGGTTGTGAGTACTGCTCATAGGTGATCTGCATGCTCTTCCATTGAACATGAATAAACCAGAATATCATCAATAAATACTATCGCGAACATATCTAAAAATTGATGGAATATGGTATTCATCAAGTCCATAAATACGGCGGATGAATCTGTCAACCCGAAAGACATGATAAGGAACTCGAAGTGGCCATATCGGGTCTTGAAGCTGTCTTCGGAATATCATTATCTTGAACTCTCACCTGGTGGTACCCCGACCTCAAATCCATATTTAAAAAACATCAAGCCCCCTGCAATTGATCAAACAAGTCATCATTTCTTGGAAGTGGATACTTATTCTTAATAGTTACCTTGTTTAAGTGCCTATAATCGATACACATCCTAAGCGAGCCATCTTTCTTTCGTAAAACAGTAGCGGTGCACCCAAGGTGAGGTACTGGGCCTGATGAAACCTTTCTCCAACTAACCTATTAACTACTCTTTCAACTCCTTCAAGTCGGCAGGTGTCATTCTATATGAAGGGATGGATATTGGTTGAGTTCCCGGAAGCAAATCGATGCTAAAACCAATCTCTCGCTCTGGAGGAATACTTGGAAGCTCATTTGGAAGAGCATCTGCATACTCTCTAACTATTGGAATAGATTAAAGTGTAGGTATCTCAGCACCTGCATCTCTAACTCGCATAATATAATAAATGCATCCTTTTGCGATCATTTTCCTCGCCTGCAGATAGGAAATAAACCTACCATTGGGTGTCGTTGTGTTACCTACCCATTTAAGTACTGACTCACCCGAAAAATGAAATATGGCTACCTTTGCTCGGCTATCAACTGTGGCATAGCAAGCTGCTAACCAGTCCACGCTCATGATAGCATCATAATCCATCATCTCTAGCTCAACTAGATCGGCTGAGGTCTGACAAATACAAACTGCCACCGTAAAACCTCGGTAAAGACGTCTAGCAATAGTCGATTCTCCAACTAGTGTAGATGCCGCAAAAGAGTCACTTAGTATTCCAGGCACTGTACAAAACTTCCCCGCGACAAATAGGGTAATATACGATACAATAGATCCTGGATCTATCAAGGCATAAGAATCATGAGAGCAAATGATCAATGTACCTGTCATAACATCTGGTGAAGAATCCTTGTCTTGTCGACCCCTTAAAGCATATATACGGTTCTAATTACCACTTGAACTTGAACCTCTACCCCTGTCTCGACCTCTACCAGCCACAGACTGAGACTCGCCCCCTGAAGGATGCACTGACATAGATGATCCTGTTGTTCAACTCGTTGGTTGTGCCATACCTCCAGAATCTCTTTTTGGGAAATCTCACATCATATGCCCCGGACGCCCACATGTATAACAAGCTTCGGAACCTGCTTGGCATTGGCCCAAGTGTCTTCTACTACAGATGTCACACCGCAGCAAAAATGAGCATGTCTACCCTGAACCTCATTGCCCCTTTGAAGCCCACACCTGTGAGCTCTCACTTGGTCCTGATTAATTATAGCGGTCATACATGTAACCCTCTAACTGAGGTAGTGGAGGCCTAGGTAGTCGTCCAAAGTATTAGGGCCTATAACTACCTTGAGACTGCTCTTAAGACCTGGAAAATATAATCCTCTTACTCTACCCTTGCTCTGTCCTGTATGTACCCTGCTGTCGATGCCTACCCGTTTCTATATTCTGGGCGAAAGCCTGAATCTGGGAGATATCAATACTATCCTGCAATGCAGCGGTGGCACATTCCTTAATAAAATCTAGGGCCAACCCAACTTTAAATATGTGGATCATGTCCCACATAGTAGAAACTATGGATGGAGCATATCTCTCCAATCAGTCAAGACGGAGACTATACTTTTGAACATATATTTCCCAACTTGAGGGCTAAGAATTATCGACTCGAGCCTATCGGATCTCCCGAGATAAATACTGGCCAAGGAAGGCATTTGAAAAATTCTCTCAAATAGTTGGAGGTGCATCACGTCCCCTTGACCTCTCCCAGCCCTCGTACCAAAGGATGTCTATATCTCGAAGTTGAAAAGTTGCCAGCTCAACTGCCTCTTTCTCCGTGGCATGAATAACCGGAAAGATCCTATGAAGCATGTCTATGAAATGTTGTGGGTCCTTCCTCTTATTTGTCCCTGTGAACTCTAGGGAACTCAAGGAAATAAACTCTAGAACCCTTGAACTCTCAGACCCATCAGAAGACCCTGCACTAGTTGATTCCCTAGCCTGTTGCTAGGTAGCTACCAAATGTGTCAACAAATGCACTGCACTCCTCAAGTCCTGATTTGATGGAAGTGGAAGGGGAATTGGATGTGTGGTATCTTTAGGAATCTCCTCGGGTGGTGGAGGAGACGGTAATGGCTAAGTAGGGGTCTCGCCTTGGGCTCAGGCTGGGCCCCATCTACTAGGGGTACCCTGCTGATCTCATCGCTTGCTATTGTATCTCTCTTCTGACTAGCTGTAGTCCTACTAGTCATTGTCATCTCTGTATGCAAACACCAATGCGTAAGTTTATCTCAAATTTCCTATAACTCAAATATATAGCACAATTTATATTTTAAAGAAGGGTAACCAACTTCTAAATGCCTTGTAGTTCCCTGCTTATATAATGTGGTGCACAACCCACCTATAAACAAGACCCTACTAGACACGACTTGAAAAATCCCTAGGATAGAATTGCTCTGACACAAAGTTTTTCACATGCCGAACCTAGGGGAAGAGACCGGTACCTGGTGCCTCACTTAACCAAGCGTACCAACTTGCGACTAAAGACTTCGAACATACAATGTCATACTTTGGCCATAGGTCCACATTGCAAGACAATTTGCGAAATAAAATATAAAACTTGATTGAAAGTGGCTCTGACTCAACATCAATATAAAGGTAGGCCAACAAGGCAATCATAACTACTACAGCTCACAAACCAACAAAAATGTACATACAAGCCTACAAGCCAAACATATTACACTAACTGACAGGAAATGTCTACAAGCCTCTATGGATGGATGTATTGTTATCGAAATAGGTCCCTTATCTACCCATAATATATTTACACGCATACACAATATGTACTCAAAATCCTAGATTCGGCAAATCCGAAGGATGTGGAGCTTACTGATCAAGCTGGTAACAGACAACACCTACAGAGGAGGTCTACCAGTATGTCTATCTGAACCTGCATGCATGAAATGTAGCATCCGTGGGAATGGGGACGTCATTACATTATAATGTAACGAGTATGTAAGGAAATAGAATAACTGAAAGCTGAAATAAAATTGATAATATAATAATTGAAAGTAACTGGAAGTCAAAGATGACATAATATTTAACTGTTGATACTGACTCAACACTCTCAATATCACAAGTAAAATAGATGTCTGGCCCCATAAGGCTTGGAACGTGTAACTACTCTGTTGTAGTAGGCTCGCTCTTAGACACTCAGCCATATTAGTCTATGTATCTTGAGAATTTTGGGCTCTCTCATAGGGGCTCGACTGTAGTAGGCTCTGTATTTAACTTAACATCTTATCAGAGGTTTCCCAATAGGGACCTGCCCACCGATTATAGCTCGATGGTGTTGAATATATATATATATATATATACCCCTTGCTCTATTTACAGGAAAAGGACAATACCAAGTGGATATAATGTCCCGATAAGGGAGAATACTGTAACTTATGAGATTAGGAAAATGTACATAAACTTCCCTTTATGTCTCGTTATCAAACAGATGTAGTTTCGAGATCATGCCAAAATGAAGGAGGTTTAGCCTTAGGATACCTTATCACAATATTTTCAATAACCATGTTGAACTCATCTCTTTTCACCATAAAAAAACGATAATAATACTATCATTATGTTACGAAAGTTTCAACTATCGCCTAATGAACGATAGGCTTATTTTATATTAAAACGGGCAGCGTTCCCCTTATAATCTTTACTTCCTCCAAATTCAAGATAACACCAACAACATAATAACATATCAATAAAAACATATATACATTATTTTCCAACCTTATATACACCACAAGATTCTACCAAATAGCTCAACACACACCAATCTCTTCATACACAAAACGACCACCGTAGTAGTGCCAAACAACCCAAAAATGTTACGATGAATGGCCAGACCACCACCCTGCATTTATGTGGTGTTTCTCCACACACTTTTTGCTCCAAAACTCCCTAAAATAGTAGCAAAACACGCAACTCAACAGCAACAGAAAACAACCCACAAACAGTCCACTACAAGTTGAATAACTCAAACTCACGGCTTCCGATCACCATTCCGTGAGTTCTTACAATTATAAAATGACTTCTTATACATTTACTACAAAAAATGGATGGAATAGAGCAGTAAAATTACCTTATTTGTTGAATAATCCAGATCCTATCTTGGTTCTTCAAAATCTAGGTTGTTCCTCCAACTAGAACTTGAAAATGAGGGAAAATCAATTAGGGTTTGTGTGCATGTTTTGGGAGGATATTTGTAGTGGTTTATGGCTGGTTATTGTGCTATATAATGAATCATATATTGAAGTATATAAGCCCTTAATTAAGCTCTTTGGACGACCCGAAATAACCCCTTTTGGGCATATTTAATCCTTTCATTTAAGCAAGTAGGTGACGCACCTACTTGTCACCTAGCAGTCTGTGCAGTCTCGCAAAAATGCATATATAACTCTACACTGATGTCGTATTGACAAACTATTTATTTCATTTGGAAAATAGACTTATAAATATTCAATTTTATGGGTTGAACACCCTGTAACTCTAATTATATTCGGAGCAAATCGCAATTACATTTGACCTAAATTTCAGTAAAACTTATTAACGTAACACGTGATGACTTTCATTGACTTTTGTTCCACAACTTGCTTGACTTAAAAATATAACACATGACTATCATAAAACCAAAAAATATCATAATATAACCCTCTTATAATGTTAAGAACCCAAGTCTCACCCCAAAGGTATGGATTATAACATTCCTAACTTGTTAACTTTCGAAGAACCACTATTTTCTTCAATTCCATTAGCTTATGAACATTCCAACCCTCTTCGTACTTGTTGTTCATGATCTTCAATATTTGTAACCTCCAAGGTAACATGATAACTACTTTATATACTTTTAAAGATGATCTCATTTTTGGTCTTACATTAGTTTGCTTACGATGCACTTTTACGTACGAAAATATGGGGTGTAATATCCTTCCCCCATTAGGTACATTCGTCCTCGAATTATTACTCTTAGACACTTGGGAAAATTTTGCCAGAGTCTCCTTTGCACACTAGACTAAAACAAACCTACACGCAGCCACAAAAAATAATATACATGCCACACATGGCCAATGTCTATAAATAGCAACACTTGGCCTCACACGGTCGTCAATCATAAATACTAGAAGTCAAAAATAAGAGCATACCTAATGACCTACTGGCGTGAATAGAGTTGTGATGAAGTATCCCATCTCGAGCCATAAATTCAGTTTGAAATAGGTGGGTTATTTGGACTTCATTTCTTCCTCAACTTCCCATGTCATCGCTTCCACGTTCTTGCTTCTCCATAAAACTTTCACGGAGGCTACCTCCTTAATTCGAAAGTTGCAGATATGTCAGTGTAGGATGGACACTGGAAATTCCTCGTACAATAAGTCCTCCATTATCTGTACTTCATCAGTGGGCACCACTAGGGTAGAATCGCCAATGCACTTCCGTAGCATAGATACGTGAAAAACAAGATGGACAGACTCCAATTCCGAGGGCAAGTCTAGCTCATATGCTACTTGGCCCACTCTTCGAACAATCCTATAAGGCCCAATATACTGTGGTTTAATATTTCCTTTCTTGAGAAACCTCATCATGCCCTTCATAGACGACATCTTTAAGAATACCCACTCATCAATACCGAACTCTAAGTCTCGTCTTCGCATGTTAGAATATGACTTCTGACGACTATGAGCAATCACTAGTCACACTTGGATTAGCTTTACTTTCTCTACGACCTTCTAAACCAGGTCTTCCCCATGTAACCCAGATTATCTAGAATCAAACCACCCTATAAGAGATTTGCACTTACGCCTATAGAAAGCCTCATATAGAGCCATCTTAATACTGGAGTTGTAATTGTTAAAATATTCAAACTCGATAAGAGGTAGATGTTCATCCTCGCCTTTTTTAAAATCTAACACACATGCTCACAACATATCCTCGATCTTCTGAATTGTGCGCTTGGCTTGTCCATCAGCCTGTAGATGAAATTTTTTGCTATTCACCTGAGTCCCTAGACCTCTTTGAAATGACCTCAAGAAATGTGTTGTAAAATCAACCCCGCGATCAGATATAATAGGTATTGGTACTCTGTGTAGCCGCACTATCTCCTTAATATATAACTTTGCATAATCTTCGATTTTATATGTAGATCTGAATGGTAGGAAATAGGCTTATTTTGTTATCCTATGGTCTATCACCCATATAGAATTAAACTTACGATGGGAACGGAGCAAACCCGTGATGAAATCCATGTTTATCGCCTAACATTTCCACGTCCGGATCTCTATTGTTTGCATTAGCCATCAAGGCTTCTAGTGCTCATCCTTCACCTGCTGGCAACTAGAACACTAGGCGAAAACAAAGTAATGTTCTTCTTCATTTTGTTCCACCAGTACACATCCTTAATATCATTATACATCTTCATCGGCCTAGGATGAATGGTGTACCACGAATAATGTGCCTCTTACATAATCATGTCTCGTACCCCTGCTACATATCGAACACAGAAACAACCCTTGTATCTGATAATCCTATCTTCGTTGAGCTCTAGGAGCGGCTTCTTTGTGTCAGAACTCGCTCTCTCAACTCGACCAAGTCTGGGTCCCCGTACTGCCTTTCATTGACTTCAGTTATGAAAGATGGTTTGGTAGTGTTTTGGAGTAGAACTTCACCATCGCCAGAATCTACTAATCGACCCCCAAATAAGCCAATTGATGAATCTCTCTAGTTAATTCTCTTTTCTCAGCCACTACATGTGTTAAGCTACCCAAAGATCGGCGACTTAAGGCATCTGCTACAACATTAGTTTTCCCTGGATGGTAGAGAATGTTAATGTCATAATATTTTAATAAATCTAGCCATCGTCTGTGTCTCAAATTCAACTCCTTTTCCTTGAAGATTTATTGTAGGATTTTGTTGATCTTTAAATACATCAAGATGACCACCATATAAATAATGCTGACATATCTTAAGTGCATGTCTAAGCTCATCGAACTCGAGGTCGTGGGTCGGATAATTCCTCTCGTGCTTCCTTAACTACCTTGAAGCATACGCAATTACCTTTCCATGTTGCATTAGGATACATCCTAACCTGATACGGCATAACCCTCTGGACCATCTATAAAGTGTTAGAATGGAGCTGAGGTCAACCTATTTTTAAGCTCTTGGAAACTCTGCTTGCAAACCTCTATCCACTAAAACTTAGTTGCATTCTTATTCAGCTTCGTCAATTGTGCCGAAAGGGAAAAAACCCCTCTACGAACCTCCGATAATATCCTGCTAAGCCTAGAAAGCCAAAAAACTTTTGTCGGAGTGGTAGGTATAGGCTAGGATTTCACGACATTTTATACCTTCATCGGATAAAAGATTCCCCAAGAATGCTACAAACTTCAACCAGAAGTCACATTTAGAAAACATAGCATACAACTTACAATCACGAAGGGCTTGGAGTACCGCTTGCAGGTGTTTGACATGATCCTCTTCTGATATTTAATAAACCTGAATATCATCAATAATATTATCACGAACAAATCTAGAAATGGCTTAAATACGTTGTTCATCAAGTCCATAAATACGGCAGGTGCATTTGTCAACCCGATGGACAAGACAAGGAACTCAAAGTGGCCATATCGAGCTCTGAAGGCTTTCTTAGGAATATATTTCTCTCAAACTCTGACCTGGTGGTAGCCCAACCTCAAGTCTAACTTTGAAAAGTATCTAGCCCCTTGCAACTGATTAGACAAGTCATTGATCCTTGGAAGTGGATACTTATTCTTAATAGTTACCTTGTTCAGCTTTCTATAATCGATACACATCCTCAGCGAGCCGTCTTTCTTCCGCACAGATAGTACCGCAGCAATATCGTCCACATAATTTTATTTATGATATTATGTCTTTTTTCTAGGTTTGAGTCGTCCGGAGGTTGTTGCATACGAGAAGGTCATTTTAGAGTATCAATTTAGCTTCTTTGAGGTGAGTATCTTGCCTAACTTTTCATGGGCGAACTACCCCTTAGGATTCGAGTCGTTTGTGGTATTTGTGTCATGTGAAATGCGTGTACGCGAGGTGATGAGTATGTACTCGGGATTATATGTGAAAATTGACTAGTTTAAACTCTTAGGCTTATTTCATGTGTTCATTTGCAATTGTTAGCACGTGTTGTTTCTTTTATTCGTCCTGTCTATTATCACATGCTTTATTTGAAGTTGTCGTTACATGTCACATTCTTTACTTATCGAGTTTTCTCTTGTATAATTTATATGAAGTTGTTATCAATATCTGATTTCTTTTATCGAGGATTCTTGGTTAAAGTTGTTGTACGTGATGTCCCTTTTGTTGCTGGGTTATTCTCCTGCATTTAGACGTAACACTAGTTCATGACATCTCTCTCATTGATAGCCTGATTCATACACTAGGAGCTGAAGTTTTCCATTTCATGGAAATACTTTCACTATTGGGTTTATCCTTAAACAACTTATTGCGATTAAGGTTATCGAAAGTCACTTATCGATTTTAATTAAAGGTGTGTAAAAAAGGGGTGTCATTCCTTGTTGAGTTACTTTTCCATTCCTATTTTTGTTATTGAGATTTTATACACATTGTGTTTGAGATGTGGGCTATTTGTTGTGGAAATATTGATATTGTTGGATATTTGGAAAGGTTGTGGCCTATAGGTACATGTGTTACGAATTGATACGTCGTGTTTTTGTGTTATGCAGAGCATAAGGGTGTAATTTAACCGTTGTTGAATGTACGAGATAAGGGTGGATATTGTGTTATTGTCCAAGAAGAGTAATAAGTGTGGCTATTTGTCACGCCCTAAAACCAAGGAGCGCGACCAGCGCTCAACCGAGTAAACCTAACTGAGCAAGCCTGTTAGGTTTTATTCTACCCAAACTAATTCATGAATAAATAGGAGATAAAATCTATCAATCATACTATATAAATATTTCATTAACTTCCATTTTTGTTTTCATTAGCAGTTTTAACCATAATATCATGAATATTACAATCTTTGTAGATATGTTGAAAAACATATTTGCCAAATACCAATATTTCTAGTTAAATTCCAATACCCGACACCACCCACAACCTGTCTCTGGAGCCTCTAAATACAACTGTAGAGTAATATGGAAATACCGGCAACAAGTCTCTAGCTATACCTCAAATGAATAATATAGCATAAACAAATGACACAGGACCCCGAAATGAAATGGGAATCACTGAGATAGCTGGGAGGAACCTACCGCTATATCTGATCGTTGTCGCCTACTGTGGAAACACCTACATCCATTAAAGATGCAGTGTCCCCGGCAAAAGGGGCGTTAGTACCATTGAATAGTACTAGTAACCTCAATCTCAAGGATGAAGACCTAATGTGTTTTCCTTGTTAATTTTCCAAGTGTTTCGGCAAGGATTGAAAAACAATTGATGAAGACCACTCTCTCTCTATGATCCCTTTCCCTCACTCTAAACCATAAAAAAATATGCTTAAAATGGTTGGGGAAGTGCCTTATATTGATCTGGTGTCGGGTTTAAAATTTCAAAAATAGGGTGCCCTGACTCAACTATGCAGTTGCATATGCGACCGCGAAATGCAAATGCGGCCCGCAAACTTGTCGCAGAAATGGCCTCAACTGGGGTGAAAAATGGGAAAACAAATTGCCTGACTATGCGGTCATTATGCGGCCCACAGACCAAAAATACGATCGCATTCTAGGCTGCTTAGTTGCCCTCAAGTTGGCCAGCGGGCTGGCCCATTATGCGGCCATTATGCCGTCCGCATAGATGTTATCTGGTCGCATAGTGGCCCGCATATTGGCATTCTTCTGCGAATTTTCTTCCTCTAAGTCCGCAGGATGTTGTTCAATCCTAAAAGTCCGAACCGCGGCGTCGTTTTGATTAATGATTTTACTTTACGGGTCCTTACAAAGATCATAATATGTATATATATATATATATATAATTGATATTCTCGTTCAAGGGGGGTGGACTTGTGCAACTCATTTGGAATTTTAGCCTATTATGAAATTTTCCAATTTTACTTAAACTCATGCCTCTCCTTGGACCCTATATTACTCTATATATGACTTATACACTTATTTACCATAACCAATTCATTTACATCATGTTTATAGCACATAAAATATTACAATTAGCCTACCTGGCACCCCAAAATCCTAAATTACTTAGCAAAATTTTTGGGGGCCTTACATTATTATACGAGTGATATGTGTGGCTATCGAAGAGATACGTATGGAAAATGTTATTTTCAGTGCGACTATTACACGGAGTGATACGGGTGGCTATTAGAGAGATAATGATGGCAATGTCAGGGATGATGCGTGATGCTTTGGAGACATTGTGTTTGTGATTTTCGTGTGATGGTGTGCTTTTCCTTGTGTTTATCATACACCTTACGTGACTTGCTTTGTTGTTTCGATGAGATACTCGATGTCTTTAATATTACTTGTTGACTTGGGTTGTAGTAGTACACTCGCACAAGCATACACCGTAGCATGCCACTCATACTGGCTCATGATTATGAATCTTGACATTTATTGATCATGCCCATGTGTTCTTGTATTATCTGTTTCCAAGTTGATATTGAGTCTGGGACCATGACGAGTAGTGTGTTATTGTGAGCCTGTGGCCATGTCGGATGGATTGCGATTGTGAGACTGTGATCATGCCGGGCATATTGTGATTGTGATCATGTGGCTACGTCGGGGGATTGCGAATGTGAGCATGTGATCATGCTAGGCGGATTGAGATATTGGCATGTGAGTGGTCCGTGCGATTTTGATTCCAGATGTGGGCACGAGGTGCCATGAGTACATTATGGTGGGTTGAGACCTGTGACTTATGACTATGAGATGAGGTATCACGAGGTGATTTAATTGTGAATCTTGTGTTAGCTCGGCTTGATTAATTGATTGTCCTCTCTGTTGCTTATTTGCTTTCAATGATACGTCTCGGTGTTCTTGTTGCATTATGATTTATATCACATGTTGATTTTTTGTCATTTACTGATTTCTGCTTTCCATAATTTGCTTTATACTTGTGATGACACGAAAGGTCATCCTATGTAAATTTGATTATGACTATGTTCCAAGGCCCTGAAAGCCTCCGTTAATCTCACCTCGATGTGCATACGCAGCCCGGGCGCATGGCCGGGAAGCCTTCATGTGGAAACTTGATAAAGAATTGAAGTTTTGATAATTAATTGAATAAAGTTAACTTTGGTCAACATTTTTCGTAATGGACCCGGACCCGTAATTTGACGGTCCCGGAGGGTCCGTAGGGAAATATGGGACTTGGGCATATGCTCGGAATTGAATTTTGTGGTCCCAAGTCCGAGAAATGAATTTTTTAAAGAAAATTGTTTTCTGAAAATAATAAAAGCTTATGAAAATGAACCTCAATGTGAAACCTGTGTTTACGGGCCCGTATTATGGTACCGGATCTTGGAACAGGTTCAAAATGTGTTATTTGAGTTATCTGTGAAATTTGGTAAGGAACGGACCATATTTGACGTGTTTCGGATAAAAAATAGGAAATTGAGGGCTAATGAAGTTATAAGGATTTTCTTAAATTTGAGATTTGGTTTGGAGCGTGATTTTATTTTATCGAGGTCCAAATGTGATTTAGAGAATGGGAATAGTCCCGTTATGTCATTTATGACTTGTCTGAAAAATTTGATGTCATTCCGAGTTGTATAGGTCGGTCCGGCACATTGTTATAGAATCAAGAACTTGAAGTTTCTTAAGTTAGGATTTTAGGGGTTTTGGGATGTGATTTTGAGATTTAGCATTGTTTTGGGTGTTCCGAAGGCTCGAGCGAGTCTGTATTATGATTTAGGACTTGTTGATATATTTGGACGGGCGCTCAGGTGGGTCCAGATGCCTCCCAAACACCCAATGGGGCTAAAAACAAGCTAGAACAACTGCTGGTGCAATTGTTGCTGGTGTGACCGCAGGTGCGGTTGCCCAGCCGTAGGTGCAGGACCGCTCCTGCCGTCCCAGCCTCACAGGTGCGGAGGTTCCGTAGGTGCGGTTCCTTTTCCTTAGGAGCGGAGCCGCAGGTGCGGTCTCCAGCTCCGCAGGTGCGACCCCAGCCTTCCTTGCCTTTTTCCGTAGGTGCGATCTTTTTCTCGCCGGTGCGGGACCGCAGGTGCGGTCCCAAGGCTGCAGGTGTAGAACCCCTGTAGGCCAGACTGTTTTAAATGTCCAAAAACACGAGATTTCCTCATTCCTTTCATACCAAAAACCCCATTAGAGACTTGTGATCTTGGAAAGGACACACCACGACCTAGCTACTATTAAGGTAAGTTAATTCCTTCCTAATACTAGTTTCATGCATGAATAGTTAATGGAATTACCTACTAAATTAATGGAAAATAAAGAATTGGGTAGTAAATTTAGGGTTCTTGAGAAATTGCGTATTGTTTGTTTATTGCTATGAATTCAAGTGGAAACTTCATATTTATGATCCTTAGACTATGGGTGAGTGATTCCTTTGAGGATTTTCGGGATTCGAGCGTGCGGGCCCGGGGTCGAATTTTGGTATTTTTGGATGAATGATAGGAAATGTATAACTAGGCTTTGGAATTGGTTTATTGAGTAATTATTGATGTTAATAACTCAATTATGTCTAGATACTATCGATTCGGAGTTAGATTCGAGAAGAAAGGTTGTGATTGAGGCTTGACTTGCACTTTGGAGCCGAGGTAAGTGTTTGGCCTAACCTTCACTTGAGGGAATAGGTATAAAGTCTTGTTTGTGATGTGTAATTCATGTCCAACGTATAGGCAAGGTGACGAGTTCCTATATGTTGCGGTCAAGCATGCCCGTGAGTCAATTATGATGAATTGTACCGTGTTCTTGATATTCTCTGTACTATGAATAATTGGTGATTTAGGAGTGATACATTGATGTTGTTGCATGACGTGGGAAATTATTGATTAATTGTTCAGTTGAGGCTTTTACTGTTGAAATTGTATTTCTGAGCGAGTTTTGTTATAGCTGAATCCTTGCTGGGACGATAGAATTTGGTTGAGTATTTCTGTACACTTGAGATTTCTTATTGTTAGTTTTCGCATTATATTGTTGTTTGTTTATTACTGATCGCACGAGGGGACATGCCGTGCTTATTGTTTATTAGTTATCGCACGAGGGGATATGCCGTGCTGTTTTTTTGTTATTTATCGAACGAGGGGACATGCCGTGCTGATTGTTTATTATTTATCGCACGAGGGGACATGCCGTGCCGATTGTTTATTATTTATCGCACGAGGGGACATGTTGTGCCGATGGTTTATTATTTATTGCATGATGGGACATTCCGTGCCGAGTGGTTGTTATTTATGCACGAGGGGACATTCCATGCAGAGTGATTGTGAGACTACTTACGAGGGGACATGACGTGCCTGGTGTGCTTCATTACCTGTTCTGAGATGTGAAATTCCTACTTTTACTTTCACTTTTCAGTTATCACCCTATTCTACTGTGCTAGTATTCGTTGCCCCCTTTTCCCCCATCATGTTCTCCCCGTATCTGTTTTTACTTTTTTATTTCCGTCGATATTTTCCTGTTATTATGTAGAATTGCACAGGTACATATACTGTTGTCGGTCCTAGCCTCGTCACTACTTCGCCGAGGTTAGGCTCGGCACTTACTTAGTACATGGGGTCGGTTGTACTGATGCTACACCTGCACTTCTTTATGTTGTGCAGACTTCGTAGGCGGACACGGTGGGCACTAACGGAGGGAGCATTCCACCAGTTCACTCAGGAGGCCTCGAGGTAGACCCGGAGACGTTCGTGGGCCTTGGCGTCACCTTCTACCATTCTCTTTCAGCTCTGTCTTATTTTATAGTTTCAGAGACAGTCATATGTACTTATTTTCAGACCACTGTATTCAGATAATTCATAGACTGTTCATGAGTATGTGACACCAGCTATGGGATATGTATATGGGTTTTATTATGAAGTTGCTATATTATTTTGAATTTAGTTAACCTTCATATTGTTGACAATCGATGCCTTAGTTATCTTGTTTATTTTAGTTTTTAATGAGTTTATTTTGTTCAAACGTTGGCTTCTCTAGCGGGTTCAACGTTAGGCGCCATCACAACCTGAAAGTGGGATTTTGGGTCGTGACAAGTTGGTATCAGAGCCCTAATTTGCTTAGGTCTCACAACTCACGGACGAACTTGGTAGAGTCTGAGGGATCGGTAAAGAGACGTTTGTATTTATCCCCAAGAGGCCGCAAAGTTAGGAATAACTTCATATCTTTCATTCTCTGTCGTGCCATTTGAATTCTAAACACTAATTGAGTCTTTATTCTACTCTCTCGCAGATGGCGAGGACGCGTTCTTCCTCATCGACCGATTATCAGCCTTATCCTTATATTGCAGCTCTTGCGAGAGGCCGAGGGCGAGGCAGGGGCAGGGTTTAGCCCAGAGTAGTAGCCCTAGTAGAGGACCCACAGGTAGACTTTGCCGGTGAGGTTCCTACTCCGACAATTCCAGTTGGACCAACTCAGGTTCCGGAGGGGTTCATTGCCACCCAGTGCTTCAGGACGCTCTAGTCCGCTTGGTGGGACTTATGGAGAGTGTGGCTCAGGCCGGTCTTCTTCCTACAGCCCCAGCTGGTTCTCAGGCTGGGAGAGGGACCTAGACTCCTGTTATTCATACCCCAGAGCAGGTTGCCACTCAGTTTCAGACTCCAGCACCTCAGACAGCCGGAGTAGCTCAGCCGGGTATTAAGGGACCGGCAGCCGAGGGTGCAGCTATGTCAGTGGATGCTCTATGGATACTAGACAGGTTCACCAAGTTATTCACTACTACTTTTACTGGTGCACCATCAGAGGATCCCTAGGATTATTTAGACAACTGTTATGAGGTTTTTCGGAACATGGGCGTTTTGGAGTCCAACGGAGTTGACTGTCCTACATTTCGTCTTCCGGGTTTCGCTAAGACTTGGTGGAGAGACTATTGCCTGACCAAACCAGCTGGGTCTGCACCACTGACTTGGGCTCAGTTTTCTAAGCTATTCTTGGGGAAGTTTCTTCCCATTACTAAGCGAGAGGATCTTCAGAGGCAGTTTGAGTGCCTCCGGCAGGGATCTATGTCTGTCACTCAGTACGATACCAGGTTCATCACTCTATCCAGGCATGCACTTATGATACTTCCCACTGATCGGGAGAGGGTTCAGAGATTTATTGAGGGTCTAGCTCAGCCTATCAAACATCAGATGGCCATGAATACGGGTACTGATATCTCCTTCCAGGATGCAGCTAATGTGGCCAGACGCATTGAGATGGTATTATCCCAGGGTGGTGGTAAGGTTTCTGACAAGAGACCTCGTCATTTTGACCGTTTCAGTGGTGCCTCATCTGAAGGCAGAGATTCCTTTTGCAGAGGTCATCCCCCTAGGCTTTATCAGTCAGCACTCCAGGCATCCCGCACTGCATCATCAACTCCCATCAGTGCACCGCCAATTCAGAGTCTTCAGGGTGGTCATTCTGGTCGTTAGGGACAGTTCGAGGGTCAGTATTCCTAGCAGCCGAAGACTTGCTACACTTGCGGTGGTATGGGCATATTTCCATGTTTTTCCCCTGAGGTTTTGGTGGTTCTCAGTATCAAGGTTCCCGTGACATCGTTCCCGCATCAGGTGCACCCTCGCCCCCTAAGCCAGCTAAGGGTGGTCGTGGTGCTAGAGGTGGAGGTCAGAATCATAGAGGTGAAGGGCAGGTCATTAGAGGTAGGGGTCAGCCCATAGCAGGTAGAACCAGAGATGTGCAGGTTGGAGGGGCTCCGCCTCGATGCTATGCTATCCTGACCAGGCTTGAGGCTGAGGCCTCTGACGCAGTTATCACAGGTACGGTATCAGTTTGCAGTCGAGATGCTTCGGTATTATTCGATCTGGGTCCTACTTTCTCTTATGTGTCTTCACATTTTTCCCCTTATTTGAGAATGTCCCGTGATTCCCTGAGTGCTCTTGTATATGTGTCTACCCTGGTGGGTGATTCTATTGTGGTAGATCGAGTCTACCGTGCTTTCTTAGTAGTTATTGGTGGTATGGACACTCGGGTTGATCTTTTGCTTCAAGATATGGTGGACTTTGATGTTATATTGGGGATGGATTGGCTATCCCCATATCATGCTATTCTGGACTGTCATGCCAAGACAGTGACCTTAGCATTACCAGGAGTACCTCGTTTGGAGTGGAGATGGACTCTTAGTCATTCTTCTGGCAAAGTTATTTCTTATATGAAGGCTCGGCGTATGGTCGAGAAGGGTTGTTTGGCCTATTTGGCCTATGTTCGTGATTCGAGTGTTGAGGTTCCTTCTATGGAGTTTGTACCTGTGGTTCCTGAGTTCCCAGAGGTTTTCCCTGCTGACCTGCCGGGTATGCCACCCGACAAGGATATTGACTTTTGTATCGAGGTGGCTCAGGGCACTCAGCCCATTTCTATTCCGCTGTATCATATGGCCCCGCCAGAGTTGAAGGAATTGAAGGAGCAGTTGCAAGATTTGTTAGATAAAGGCTTCATTGGGCCTAGTGTTTCTCCTTGGGGTGCCCCAGTGTTGTTTGTCAAGAAGAAAGATGGTTCAATGAGGATGTGTATTGACTACCGGCAGTTGAATAAGGTTACTATTAAGAATAAGTATCATCTACCAATGATTGATGATCTATTTGACTAGCTTCAGGGTGATACAGTGTTTTCCAAGATAGACTTGAGATGTGGTTACCATCAGCTGAGGATTAGGGCTTCAGATGTTCCTAAGACAACCTTTCGCACTCGTTATGGGCATTATGAGTTTTTGGTGATGTCATTCGGGTTGAAAAATGCCCCTGCTGCTTTTATGGAGTTGATGAACCGAGTGTTCAGGCCTTATTTGGACTCGTTTGTTATTTTTTTCATTGACAATATATTGATATACTCTCTCAGCCGAGAGGAGCATGAGCATCACCTTAGAGTCGTCCTCCAGACTCCGAGGGATAGTCAGTTGTATGCCAAATTCTCCAAGTGTGAGTTTTGGTTGAGTTCAGTTGTATTTCTAGGCCACGTGGTTTCGTCGGAGGGTATTCAGGTGGATCCATAGAAGATTTCGGCAGTCAGATATTGGCCTAGGCCCACTTCAGCTACAGAGATTCGGAGTTTCTTGGGCTCAGCAGGTTATTATCGCCGATTTGTGGAGGGATTTCTATCGTAGCCCCGATGACCAGGTTGACCAAGAAGTGTGCCCAGTTCAGGTGGTCGGATGAGTGTGAGGCGAGCTTTCAGAAGCTCAAGAAGAACTTGACCACGGCACCAGTTTTAGTTTTGCCCACTGGTTCAGGACCGTATACCGTGTATTGTGATGCGTCACGGGTTGGGCTTGGTGCAGTGTTGATGAAGGATGGCAAAGTTATAGCCTATGCTTCTCGTCAGTTGAAGATTCATGAGAAGAACTATCCCGTTCATGATCTGGAGCTTCCATCTATTGTTCATGCATTGAAGATTTGGAGGCATTACTTGTATGGTGTGCCTTGTGAGGTGTTTACGGATCATGAGAGTTTACAGTATCTATTCATGCAAAATGATTTGAACATGAGGCAGAGAAGGTGGTTAGAGTTACTGAAGGATTATGATATTACCATTCTTTATTATCCGGGGAAAGCTAATGTGGTGGCCGATGCTTTGAGCCGGAAGTCAGTCAGTATGGGAATTCTAGCTTATTTATCAGTCGGGGAGCGACCTCTTGCGTTGGATGTTCAGGCTTTAGCCAGCCGATTTGTGAGGTTGGAGGTTTATGTGATTGGCAGTGTGTTGGCCCATACCGTGGCCCGTTCTTCATTGTATGACCATATTCGGGCCAGACAGTAGGATGATCCTCATTTATGCAATCTTAGAGATACAATCCGGCACGGAGGAGCCAAGCATGTTGCGGTTGATGATGAGGGAGTTCTACGGATGCAGGGCCATATTTGTTTACCAGATGTTGATGGTATTCGTGAGTTGATACTATAGGAGGCCCATAGTTCCCGATATTCCATTCATCCGGGCGCCGCAAAGATGTACTAGGACTTGCGGCAACATTATTGGTGGCGGAGGATGAAGAAGGATATCGTAGCTTATGTAGCTCGGTTCTTGAACTGTCAGCAGGTTAAGTACGAGCACCAGAGACCCGGTGGTTTGATGCAGCAGATTCAGCTTCCTGAGTGGAAGTGGGAGCGTGTCAACGTGGACTTTGTAGTTGGACTCCCACGGACTCAGAGGATGTTTGATGCGGTTTGGGTTATGGTGGATAGGTTGACCAAGTCAGCGCATTTCATCCCGGTATCAGTTTCATATTTAGCGGAGAAGTTGGCCAGGATATATATGAGGGAGATTGTTCGATTGCATTTTGTGCCCTTGTCCATTATATCAGACAGAGGTACTCAGTTTACTTCCCACTTCTGGAGAGTATTTCAGCGAGAGTTGGGCACGCAGATTTATTTGAGCACAACATTTCATCCTCAGATGGACGGACAGTCCGAGCGTACTATTCATATTTTGGAGGATATGTTGAGGGCTTGTGTTATTGATTTTGGTGGTTCATGGGACCAGTTCGTGCATTTAGCTGAGTTTGCCTAGAACAATAGCTACCAGTCGAGCATTCAGATGGCTCCGTATGAGGCGTTGTATTGTAGACGTTGTCGGTCTCCAGTCGAATGGTTTGAGCCAGGAGAGGCCAGATTGTTGTGTTCGGAGTTAGTCCAGGATGCCTTGGACAAGGTGAAGATTATTCAGGATAGACTTCGTACAGCTCAGTCCAGAAAGAAGAGTTATGCGGATCGCAAAGTTCGAGATTTGGCATTTATGGTAGGAGACCGCGTATTCCTTTGAGTGTCGCCTATGAAGGGCGTGATGAGGTTTGGGATGAAGGGCAAGTTGAGCCCTAGGTACATTGGTCCATTCGAGATTTTGGATAAGGTGGGAGAGGTGGCCTACAGACTTGCCTTGCCACCTAGTTTGTCAGCCGTGCACCCGATGTTTCATGTGTCTATGCTCCGCAGGTATGTTGCAGATCCATCTCATGTACTTCACTTCAGCGGTGTCCAGTTGGACAAGGATTTTTCTTACGAGGAGGAGCCGGTAGCCATATTGGCTCGGCAGGTTCGTCAGTAAAGATCGAAGAGTTATCCTTCGGTTCGTGTTCAGTGCAGAGGTCAGCCTCTTGAGGTGGCAACCTCGGAGTCCGAGTCCGATATGCGGAGCCGATATACCCATCGTTTCCCCGATTCAGGTATATTTCTATGTCCGTTCGAGGATGAGTGTTTATTTTAGAGGTGGAGATTGTGATGACCCGAAAGGTAATCCTATGTAAATTTGATTATGACTGTGTTCCAAGGCGCAAAAAGCATCCGTTAATCTTACCTCGATGTGTGTACGCAGCCCGGGCGCGTGGCCGGGAAACCTTCATGTGGAAACTTGGTAAAGAATTAAAATTATGATAATTAATTGAATAAAGATGACTTTGGTCAACATTTTTGGTAACGGACCCGGACCCGTGATTTGACAGTCTCGGAGGGTCCGTAGGGAAATATGGGACTTGGGCGTATGCCCGGACTCGAATTCCGAGGTCCCAAGTCCGAGAAATGAATTGTTTAAAGAAAATAGTTTTCTGAAAAATAATAAAGGCTTATGAAAATGAACCTCGATGTGAAACCTGTGTTGTCGGGCCCGTATTATGGTACCAGAGCCCGAAACAGGTTCAAAATGTGTTATTTGAGTTATTTGTAAAATTTGGTAAGGAACGGACTTGATTTGACGTGTTTCGGATCAAAAATGGGAAATTGAGGGCTAATGAAGTTATAAGGATTTCCTTAAATTTGAGATTTGGTTTGGAGCGTGATTTTAAGTTATCGAGGTCCGAATGTGATTTCGAGACCAGGAATAGTCCCGTTATGTCATTTCTGACTTGTCTGCAAAATTTGATTTCATTCCGAGTTGTATAGGTCGGTCCGGCGCATTGTTATAGAATCAAGAACTTGAAGTTTCTCAAGTTAGGATTTTAGGGGTTTTGGGATGTGATTTTTAGATTTAGCATTGTTTTGGGTGTTCCCAAGGCTCGATCAAGTCCGCATTATGATTTAGGACTTGTTGGTATATTTGGACGGGGGCTTGGGTGGGCCCAGGTGCCTCTCGGACACCTAACAGGGCTAAAACCAGCTAGAACAACTGCTGGTGCAGCTGTTGCTGGTGTAACCGCAGGTGCGGTTGTCCAGCCGTAGGTGCGGGACCGCTCCTGCGGTCCAAGCCTCGCAGGTGCGGTTCCTTTTCTGCAGGAGCGGAGCCGCAGGTGCGGTCTCCAGCTCCGCAGGTGCGACCCCAACCTGCCTTGCCTTTTTCCATAGGTGCGATCTTTTTCTCGCCGGTGCGGGACAGCAGGTGCAGAACCCTTGTAGGCCAGACTGTTTTAAATGCCCAAAAACACGAGATTTCCTCATTTCTTTCATACCAATAACCCCATTTGAGACTTGTGATCTTGGGAAGGACACACCACGACCTAGCTACTGTTAAGGTAAGTTAATTCCTTCCTAATACTAGTTTCATACATGAATAGTTAATGGAATTACCTACTAAATTAATGGAAAATCAAGAATTGGTTATTAAATTTAGGGTTCTTGAGAAATTGCGTATTGTCTGTTTAATGCTATGAATTCAAGTGGAAACTTCATATTTGTGATCCTTAGACTATGGGTGAGTGATTCCTTCGAGGATTTTCGGGATTCGAGCGTGCGGGACTGGGGTCGAATTTTGGTATTTTTGGAAGAATGATAAGAAATGTATAACTAGGCTTTGGAATTGGTTTATTGAGTAATTATTGATGTTAATAACTCAATTATGTCTAGATATTATCGATTCGGAGTTGGATTCGATAGGAAAGGCTGTGATTGAGGCTTGACTTGCACTTTGGAGCCAAGGTAAGTGTTTGACCTAACCTTCGCTTGAGGAAATAGGTATAGAGTCTTGTTTGCTATGTATAATTCATGTCCAATGTATAGGCAAGGTGACGAGTGCCTATATGTTGCGGTGAAACATGCCCGGGATTCAATTGTGATGAATTGTACCGTGTTCTTGATATTCTATGTACTATGAATAATTGGTGATTTAGGAGTGATACATTGATGTTGTTTCATGACGTGGGAAATTATTGATTAATTGTTCAGTTGAGGCTTTTATTGTTGAAATTGTATTTCTAAGAGAGTTTGGTTATAGTTGAATCCCTTGCCGGGACGATAGAATTTGGTTGAATATTTCTGTACACTTGAGATTTCTTATTGTTTGTTTTTGCATTATATTGTTGTTTGTTTATTACTGATCGCACGAGGGGACATGCCGTGCTTATTCCTTATTATTTATCGCACGGGGAGACATGTCGTGCTGGTTGTTTGTTATTTATCAAACGAGGGGACATACCGTGCTGATTATTTATTATTTATCGCACGAGGGGACATGCCGTGCCGATTGTTTATTATTTATCGCACGGGGGGACATGTCATGCCGATGGTTTACTATTTATTGCACGAGGGGAAATTCTGTGTCGAGTGGTTGTTATTTACGCACGAGGGGACATTCTGTACCGAGTGATTGTGAGACTACGCACGAGGGGACATGTCGTGCCTGTTGTTGTTCATTACCTGTTCTGAGATGTGAAATTCTTGCTTTTACTTTCACTTTTCAGTTATCACTCTGTTCTACTGCGCTAGTATTCGTTGCCCCTTTTTCCCCCAGCGAGTGATTGTGAGACTACGCACGAGGGGACTTTTCTATTTTTTACTTGTTTATTTCCGTCGATATTTTCCTGTTGTTATGTAGAATTGCACAGGTACATATACTGTTGTCGGTCCTAGCCTCGTCACTACTTCGCGGAGGTTAGGCTCGGCACATACTCAGTACATGGGGTCAGTTGTACTAATGCTACACCTGCACTTCTTTATGTTGTGCAGACTTCGCAGACGGACCCGCTGGGAACTGACGGAGGGAGCATTCCACCAGTTCACTCAGGAGGCCTCGAGGTAGACCCGCAGACGTTCGTGGGCCGTGGCGTCACCTTCTACCCTTCTCTTTCAACTCTGTCTTATTTTATAGTTTCAAAGACAGTCATATGTACTTATTTTCATACCACTGTATTCAAACTTTTCATAGACAGTTCGTGAGTATGTGACACCAGTTCTGGGATATGTATATGGATTTTATTACGAAGTTCCTATATTATTTTGAATTTAGTTAACCTTCATATTGTTGACCATCGATGCCTTAGTTATCTTGTTTATTTTAGTTGTTAATGAGTTTATTTGGTTCAAACGTTGGCTTGTCTAGCGGGTTCAACGTTAGGCGCCATCACGGCCTGAAGGTGGGATTTTGGGTCATGACAATACTTCTATATTGCACAGGTTACTTTTTCTAGCGAGTGTCTTGACTTGTACCTTTTCCCTAATCTGCCAAGATTAGTCTTAATACTTACTGGGTACCGACCGTGATGTACTCATATTACATTTTTGCACATTTTTGTGCAGGGCAAGGTATTGGAGATATCAGACTTGGGCGAAGTCAGCTTGTTGATCGCGAGGATTTAAGGTAACGTTGCTTTGTTGTCGCAGTCCCTTGGAGTCATTTCCTTAATATATATTATGGGTTGTTATTTGAACAATATTTTATTTTGATCCTTTAGATCCTTACATGTATTCAGCTAGAGTTCTTGACTCAATATTACCATCTTCGGAGATTGTTATGATCATTGTCGCGTAGGCTTATTCCGTTTTTGTTTCAACATTTATTTTAAACTATGTTTCAAATAATCATTGCTAAAACTGGCTTAATTGTTATTAATAATCGGCACACCCAGTCTTAGAGACTAGGTGCCATTATGACACTTGCGGTGGATTTTTGGGTCGTGACATCACGATGGCACGACCGCGTTCGCGAAAAAGATTTTCTGAGCTTTGGCAGATTTTGCCTTCGCGATCGCGAAGAAGGGCCGCATGGCAGAAACATGTGTTAAAATCGTGATTGAGGCTCATTTTCTCGTATTTTCACTTTGCTTGGCCAATTTTGAGGCTTTTGAAGAGGGATTTTTCATCAAGCATTTTAAAGTAAGTAATTCCTACCTAACATGATTTTAATACAAAGAATATGGTTAGATTTTAACATAGAAATTGTAGAAATTATGAGATTATGTTGAAAAACCTAGGGTTTGCTAAAAATGGGATTAGACATCGAAAATGGTTATGGAATTGAGTAAAAATTATATATTTGAGTTCGTATGATTATGGATAACATTTATCTACAAATGTTTCCGGAATCTAGGCACGTGGCCCGGGGGCGACTTTTAAAAATTTTCCGAATTGGGTTGGATAATTTCTTTAATAGTTAAATTATGCACTTTTGGGAATATATTCATTAGTTTATATGAACTTTGGCTAGTTTCGGATTGCTCGGTATTTATTTGAGGCAATTAGGAAGGTTGAAGTGTTGAATAGTGGACTTGGAAGCGAGGTAAGTCTCTTGAATAACCTTGTAAGAGGGGATTAAACTCGCAGGTATTTAAATTGTTATTTGTTAATAGTTATGGGTGCTACGTGCGCACGAAGTGATGAGGGTCCATACGCAGCTAAAATCATGATTATGTTCGGGTAGACTTACGATTTTATCATGCAATCTATGTATTATTTGAACCCAACTTATTAGTTTAATTACTTGAATTTATAATTGAAATTTGATTAGGGATTATGTTAGACCGAGCTTAGATACTTTGAGTTTTTGTAGAATATTCGATTTTTGATAGAAATGTTTTCTCCTTTATGTGCCTATCATGGTGTTGTAAGCATATGTTCCATAGTCTGAAGGAACATATGTTTACAAAACCGTGCATTCATTGATCGGGCCATACGACCTCGGCATAACTCGTGTGTAATATCGCTAGGAGTCCGGGTATACCTGATATTTCTTTCATGACTTGAGAATTGATACTTACTTGATGATTCTTATTTGTTGAAATGTCATGCAATATTTGGGGACTTTAATCAGATTTTTTGTGAACAAATCATGTTATTTATTGCTTCTTATTTCGTTGTTATTGTTGTATTCCATGCCTATTTATAATTCTTGCACTTTTTTTTATTTACCACTAGTAAGTATTCATGTATGCCCCTTATCACTACTTCTTCGAGGTTAAACAAGATACTTACAAGGTACACATTGATTTACGTACTCATGAAGCACTTTTGCACTAAATGTGCAGGTTCTGAGGCAAGTACATATGGTGGCCACTTGGGTGCGCATGTCACGCCCCAAAACCGAGGGCCTAGACCGGCGCCTAACCGGATGGACCCAGTCAAGCGGACCTAGATTGCCTTTCCTACCCAACGTAATACCCCGTGTTCATAACATACATTACTCCATATGAGTTAGCCAATTTAGGTTCAAAGTACATTTTTCAACATAATTCCACTTCCCTCTTTTAGTTTGCAACAATAGATAATCCAAAATATACAAGTTACATACAACATTTCTGATTTGCGATCCACAATTACGAGTGAGTACGACTACCACCCAAAATATACATATACATATACCACCCACATAGTTTCTACGGAGCCCCAAAGAGTTCTTAGGAGTTTTACATAACTTGCCGGCAACAAGGTCCCAACTATACCTTTACAATCATAAGCACAAGAGGATAGTATGATCCACACGCGGTCTGAGCTATACCTTTACAACCAAAGCTGCTGGAGAGATGAAGATGAGGCACCACTAACGGCGGGCTGAGCTACCTGCTATGGAACCACCTACATCCATATAAAACATGTAGCGCCCCCGGAAAAAGGGACGTTAGTACCGTGGAATAGTACTAGTATGTATGAACAAACTTTACCCTAAGTACAATCAAGTAATACACAGATACGAGACAGTTAATGGAATCAACAAGCATTGCATAGAAACATAAACAACCACAATCAAGAGTTTCACATATTCTCATTTCAACACAACCACATTCCACCCTTATTACCTCGTCCACCCTTATTACCTTGTCCACCCTTATTACCTCTCCTCCCTTATTACCTCGTGTTGCGGCGTGCAACCTGATCGCTCCGGACAAACACATTTTAGCCTTGTTACATTCTGTTGCGGCGTGCAACCCGACCCCGCCGGACAATCATATTTCATAACAACAATCACCAACAATTAAATCACAAGGATCTTCATTACAAGGAACACAAGTTCATATCAACAATTCGCTGTGTGGACTCAAGGATTAATGATTCTCACCAATCACCAATTCATGTTCACGGTGTTTCCATATTCGTTCAACTCAATTTCATCAATTCACAATACCATTTTTCATCACTTACCACGCACGGTTTTTAGCCTGTAGATACATTTCCACACTTGGGAACATTAACATACTTTCATCTATTAACACATACTTTGATATCGATACCCTCGAGCATTTAACGAACTTTGCACATAGTAAGGTAAACACATCAGACAACTTTTCACAATCTCAATTATCATAGTAGTCAACGAGAAATTTAGGGAGTGAAGTATTACACCTCAACACAATTGGGCAGTTAATTCACATATTCTCAAACAAGGTACACATACCGTATGCTCAGACACCAACAAGAGGATTCTACAAAGGTTAAAGTTAGCCATACATACATGGGGTCGAAATTCCCTTCTAATTCCTATTCTTAAATCACCGGACCGTGAAACAACGTCAATCTAATTTATAACGTAACACATTCATCTTAGAATTGTGAATCATGAACACAATTCGAACTCGTTTAGACATTTTATCGAATGCTATGTGCCCCTCAGATTACCAACCCCCTCTTTGTGAATATTTACTCTAACCCACTTCCATTTACTAGATTGTGACAGTAAATGAACATGCATGCAAGGTCCTTCACTTTTATCTTCAAGAACCCATTTAGGGGGGTTCTACTTTGAACCAAAAATCTGAAAAATTTAAGGGAAATGGGGTGGGGACTTACCTCTTTGAGTGAAGAAAATGATAATAATTTGATAGCTTCCGAGCTTGAGTGATTTTGAAAAATCAAATTGATGAAGATGTAGCTTTCTCTCTCAAGAACTCTCTCTCCCCTCTCTCTATTTTTGTTCAGAAATTCTTTTAAAATGAAGGGGAGGGGTGCTTTATTAAACAGGGGGTCAAGTTTTAAATTTAGAAAAATAGGAGCCCCTACACAGGAATGCGGTCAGGAATGCGATCGCATTCCTGCTATGCGGTCCACATTTCTATCGCAGAAATGGCCCTCAGATGGGCCAATATTGGAAAACAATCTGCCCAGGTATGCGACCACTATGCAGTCTGCATACCTGTTATGCGATCGTATAGTGCATCGCATAACCTCCCTCGCAAAACCCATGGGGAAAGAATGCGACGACTATGCGGTCCTCATACCCAAAATGCAATCGCATTCTAGGCCGCATAGTTGTCCTCAATTTGGACAGAAGCCTGGCCATGTATGCGACCATTATGCGGTTTGCATACACGTTATGCGATCGCATAGTGCGTCGCATAATAGTAAAATTCTGGAAAATTTTATTTTTCAAGTTTTGGGGTACTTTTTACTCAAAATAGGTTTGTTTTAACAATTTCAACAGTTATAACAACACAGGAACCTATTCGGGCATTATTTTGGACATAGAATTTTACGGGTCTTTACATTCTTCCCCACTTAAAATCATTCGTCTCGAATGAGGATCGAGAAGTCATTTGATTTCGAAAACACGATATGCCAACCCCCAATTTTCACTAACTCCGATATTTTCTGAACATTTTGCCAGAGTTTCCTTAGTAACTAGGACTATATACCTGCCATCGAGCCCCCGAAACACATTTCCAATTTAATGCTTCATTGTGCAGTTATTCTAACAATTTGTATATAACCTTGTTACCTCAACCGCTTGCACATATTCAATTACTCCCACATACCATATACACTTCAATTAATCATTACCAATCTACACTTCTATTACTCATTTAACCATCACATGAGTTTGACTATTACTCTAACAATTTGCACATAATTCAGTTATCTCATCAAATCGTATGCAATTCAATTACTTCATCATGCTATACATAATTTTGTTAACACAACAACTCGTATATCATTTAACTATCACATGATTCGCACAAAATTTTAGCTTACTCCAAAGAGCTTCACATTTCCCAAATAATCACAATGTTACACAGATATGGCACAACTTGAGGAATTAAAATAATAAGGAAATTAGGAGGGTGAAGTGTGCTTGCACAAAATTAAACACAAAGGTGTGTTCACTTAGTGATGGAAGTTCTCACGATCACTACTAGACTTGTTCAAACAAATGGGTATATTTTTCTTTCATTTCACTTTCTGCTTCCCACGTGGCTTCCTCGACTTGCTCACTTCGCCATAACACTTTAACATAAGAAATTTCTTTGTTTCTCAATCTACAGACTTGCCTATCAAGAATAGCAATCGAAACCTCTTCATACGATAACCCTTCATTAATTTCAATGGTCTCAACTGGCACAATGACAGCTGGATCTCCAATTACCTTCTTCAACATGGACACATGAAACCTTGGAACACTAATGACATTTCAGGGGGCAATTCCAGCCTATACGTGACTTGCCCTATCCTTTGAGTGATCTGATATGGTCCGACATACCTAGGACTCAATTTTCCTTTCTTTCCAAACCGCATGATTCCCTTCATGGGAGACACCTTCAAGAATACCCAATCATCTACTTGAAACTCCAAATCTCTACGACGAACATCCGCATAGGATTTCTGACGACTCTGAGCAGTTTTCATCCTTTCCTGAATGACTCTAACTTTTCCCATAGCTTTATGCACAAGATCTGGTCCTAACAATTCTGCCTCCCCAACCTCAAACCATCCGATCATAGACCTACATCTCCTTCCGTACAATTCCTGAAATTGGGCCATATGAATACTAGAATGGAAGCTGTTATTGTAACCAAACTCTATAAGCGGCAAGTGATCACCCCAGCTACCCTTGAAATCCAAAACACAAGCTCGTAACATATCCTCAAGCGTCTGAATAGTCCGCTCCGCTTGACCATCAGTCTGCGGGTCGAAAGCAATGCTGAGATTTACCTGAGTACCCAAACCTTGTTGAAATTTCCTCCAAAAGTTAGCTGTGAACTGGGCCCCTCGATCCAAAATAATAGAAACTGGAGTGCCATGAAGTCTGGCAATTTCCTTGATATATAACTGAGCATACTATTCTGCAGTATTGGTGGACTTGACTAGCAAGAAGTGAGCTGATTTCGTGAGTCAATCCACTATCACCCAAATTGAGTCGAACTTGTGCTGAGTGCGAGCTAACCCTACCACGAAGTCCATATGGATCATCTCCCTTCTCCACATTAGTATTTCCATGAGCTGCGTCAATCCACCGGGATTTTGATGCTTGGCCTTCACCTGCTGACAATTCAGACATCTAGCCACAAGGTTAGCCACACCCATCTTCATACTACCCCACAAGTAAATCTCCTTGAGGTCGTGATACATTTTCGTAGAACCTGGGTGAAAAGAATACCTGGAATTATGAGCATCTGCCATTGCCCTCTCCTGGAGATTATCCACATCTGGGACACATAGTCTCCCCTGAAACCGCAAGACATCGTCATCATTGCCGAGTGAAAAAGTTGAAATCTTGTGATTCAAAATTTCTTCCCTCAATTGTATCAATGTTGGATCTCTGAATTGCTTTTCCTTGACTTCCACTACAAGCGAAGACTCCACTCCATTACGCACCACGACATCCCCCTCACCTGAGGTCGAAAGACAGACCCCAAGACTGGCCAGCTGATAAACCTCTCGAGCCAAAGGCCTCTCACCGGCTTCTTAATGTGCCAAGCTACCCATGGATTTCCGGCTAAGAGCGTCAGCTACCACATTCTCCTTCCTTGGGTGGTACAAAATATTCATATCATAGTCCTTGAGTAATTCTAACCACCTCCGCTGCCTTAAGTTCAACTCCTTCTGCCTGAATAAATACCGAAGACTATTGTGGTTTGTGAACACGTCCACATGGACCCCATATAGATAATGCCGCCAAATTTTCAATGCAACCACAACCACTGCGAGCTCCAAATCATGCGTCGGATAATTCTTCTCCTGATTCTTGAGTTGCCTTGAAGCATACGCTATAACTTTACCACATTGCATAAACACACACCCCAAACCAACTCTCGAAGCATCACAATAAGCCACGAATCCCTCTGAATCTTCTGGCAAGGTCAACACTAATGCCGAAGTCAATCTCGACTTCAATTCATGAAAACTCTTTTCACAAGCATCGGACCACTGAAACTTAACTTCTTTCTGCGTCATCTTGGTCAATGGGAGGCGAGGGTAGAGAATCCCTCCAAAAATATTCGATAGTACCCGGCTAGACCCAAGAAACTACGGATCTCTGTCGGGGTTGTTTGTCTAGGCCAATCCTTCACCGCTGCAATCTTTTGGAGATCAACCTGAATCCCTTCCCTAGAAACAACATGGCCCAAAAAGGTGACTGATTCTAGCCAAAACTCACATTTTGAAAACTTTGCATACAAATGGTGCTGATGAAGAGATTGCAGAACTGCCCTGAGTTAATTAGCATGATCTTCCTGACTTTGCGAATAAACAAGGATATCATCAATGAAGACTATCATGAAGCAGTCAAGAAACGGCTTGAAAACCCGATTCATAAGATCCATAAAAGTTGTTGGGGCGTTGATTAGCCCAAAAGACATTACCAGAAATTCAAAGTGCCAATACCAAGTCCTGAAAGCCGTCTTAGGAACATCCTGCTCCCTGATCTTTAACTGTTGATACCTAAACCGTAAATCAATCTTTAAGAAGAACCTAGCACCTTGCAACTAGTCGAACAAATCATCTATCCAAGGCAGTGACTATTTATTCTTGATGGTGACCTTGTTGAGCTGCCGATAATCAATACACATTCGGAGCGATCCATCTTTCTTTATGACAAAAAGAACCGATGCGCCCCAAGGAGACACACTAGGCCGATTGAAACCCTTTTATCATAGATCTTTCAATTGCTCCTTTAACTCTCTCAATTCTGATGGCACCATCCTGTAAGGTGGAATAGATATTGGTTTCGTATCTGATAATACATCAATCCCGAAATCGATCTCTCTATCTGGCGGAATTCTAGGAAGCTCATTTGGAAAAACTTCAAGAAATGCATTCACAGCCGGCACGGATTCGGGAGCAGGCACCCCTGAAGTGGTGTCCGCAACCCGGAAAAAATGATAGATGCACCCCTTCCGGATCATCTTGGAGGCTTTAAGATAGGAAATAAACTTACCTCTCTACACAACACCATTCCCCTTCTATTCAATAAATGGCTCATTAGGAAAGTCGAGCCTCATAATTCTGGTTCGGCAGTCGAGTTTAGCAAAGCTAAAATAAATCCAATCCATTCCCATGATCACATCAAAATCTAACATTCCTAGCTCAATAAGATCCGCCGTGGAATCTCGACCACACACCGTGACAACACAATTCCTATAGACTCGCGCAGCCGTAATAGATTCACCAACCGGAGTCGACACTGAGAAAGACTGATGAAGTTGTTTGGGTTCTAGCCCAAAACTCGAAGCAATAAATGGAGTAATATATGACAATGAAGACCTGGGGTGAATGAGAGTATAAACATCAAGTGTTTGTACAACCACAATACCTGTGACAACATTTGGAGAAACCTCCGCACTCTGGCGACCACTCAAAGCATATAATCGGCTAGGTCCCCCTTGACCTCGTGCTCTACCCCTAGCTGCACCGCACCCTGCTGGAGCTGGAGGGCGTGCTGAAGATGTAGCGGCCGAAGAACTGGACAACTGAGCAGTGCCCTTACATGTGCCTTGACTGGGCGCACGACAATCTCGCTGAATATGGCCCCTTACTCCACATCGATAGTATACCGGGATATCCAGGTAATAGGATCAGAATAGAACCTCCCACACATAGGACATGGGACCCTCTGCTGCTGCTCAATCCTCCCACCAGAACGACCTGACTGGTGGAACCTCCTGCTATATGAACCGGACCCAAAGAGACCTCCTTGCTGATAACTGTGCCCTGATAATGGCGCACTGGCCGAAGACTGAGCAAAGGACTGAGATGGACCTGCCGACCCTCTCCCAAGGGCTGATCTCCCTCATCTAACTGAGCCCCCAGGGTTGCCCGCTGACCGAGCCCCACTACTACCCTCTCTATCCATTCTTATCTTCAATTTTCGGGCCTCCGTAGCTTGGGAAAAACCCACAATCTTACCATAGTTCATACCTGAATGCAAAGAAGATGTAGCAGCCTCATTGACAACCAAGGGACCAAGGCCCTGAACAAACCGACAAAATTTGGCCTCCATAGTCGGCATCATGTGGGTAGCATACTTGGACAAGCGCACAATCTCCATATGGTACTCCCACACACTCATACGACCCTACTTAAGGACCTCAAACTATGCAGCACGGGCTGCCATAACCTCGGCAGGCAAGAAATGGTCCATGAAAGCATCTACAAACTCGACCCATCTCGCTGGAGGGCTCCCCTCTCCACGAGAACTCTCCCACATCTCAAACCATGAATATGTTGCGCCCTTTAGACGATAGGAAACTAACTCAACTCCCTCTATTTTTGTAGCCTTCATAACCCGGAGAGTCTTGTACATTGCATCTACAAAATCTTGAGGATCGGCCTCTAGGTTGGTGCCTGTGAACTCTGGAGGGGCTAAACGCAAAAACTGGTTGACCCTAGAACCTAAAGAATCCCCTTGCTCGCTAGAGGACGCAGGGGAAGCCTGTGATATTTGGGCCTGGGAGGCCACTAACTGAGTCAACATCTGAACAGCTCCCCTGAGGTCCCCATCAGAAATACTGGGACCGGAAGCCGGGAATAAGGAAGGATCAAGAACATCAGCGGGAGGGATTTTAGTACCCTCCGCTGGAGCAGGAATAGGGATAGACTGGCCTGGCACGAAGGAGTCAGGCAGATGCAAGGTCGGGGAATCATTCTCACCCGCACCGTCAGATAAAGGATTCATGACCACACTTGGGGTGGCATTGGCCTCTATTCCAAGCCGAGATCTATTCTTGGGCACCATTTACTGAAAATTAGGACAATGCACGAGTTAGATAGAGACATTCTCACCTTTTCAGTTCATCGCACGATACAAAGTAACAATGAAAAGGGTATTTTCCTAAATGTCCATCCAGCCCCCTAATTATAGATGTGGTCGACAACACACCGATAAGAAGGGATGTAGTAGACACGACTCCGAGACATCCTAGGACACTTTAAAAACCTTATGCTCTGATACCAAGTTTGTCAACCATTATTACCTCGTGTTGCGGCGTGCAACCCGATCCCTCCGGACAAACACATTTCACCTTTGTTACATTATGTTGCGGCGTGCAACCCGACCCCACCGGACAATCACACTTCATAACAACAATCACCAACAATTAAATCACAAGGATCTTCATTACAAGGAACACAAGTTCATATCAACAATTCGCTATGAGGACTCAAGGCACAATGATTCTCACCAAGCAGTAATTCATGTTCACGGTGTTGCCATATTCGTTCAACTCAATTTCATCAATTCACAATACCCTTTTCCATCACTTACCACGCACGACTTTTAGCCAGTAGATACAATTCCACACTAGGGCACATTAACATTCTTTCATCTATTAAAACATACTTTTATATCGATACCCTCGAGCATTTAACGAACTTTGCACATAGTAAGGTAAACACATCAGACCACTTTTCAAAATCTTAATTAGAATAGTAGTCAACGAGAAATTTAGGGAGTGAAGTATTACACCTCAAGACAATTGGGCAGTTAATTCACATATTCTCAAACAAGGTACACATACCGTATGCTCGGACACCAACAAGAGGATTCTACAAAGGTTAAAGTTAGCCATACATACCTGGGTTCGAAATTCTCTTCTAATTCCTATTCCCAAATCACCGGACCGTCAAGCAACGTCAATCTAATTCATAATGTAACACATTCATCTTAGAATTGGGAATCATGAACACAATTCAAACTCGCTTAGGCATTTTATCGAATGTTATGTGACCCCTCAGATTACCAACCCCTCTTTGTAAATATTTACTCTAACCCACTTTCCTTTACTAGATTGTGACAATAAATGAACATGCATGCAAGGTCCTTCACTTTTATCTTCAAGAACCCATTTAGGGGGGTTCTACTATGAACCAAAAATCTGAAAAATTTAAGGGAAATGGGGTGGGGACTTACCTCTTTGACTGAAGAAAATGATAATAATTCGATAGCTTCTAGGCTTGAGTGATTTTGAAAAATCAAATTCATGAAGATGGAGCTTTCCCTCACAAGAAACCTCTCTCCCCTCTCTTTATTTGTTTTTAGAAATTCTTTAAAAATGAAGGGGATGGGTGTTTTATTAAACAGGGGGTCGGGTTTTAAATTTAGAAAAATAGGAGCCCCGTCACAGGAATGCGGTCAGGAATTCGGTCAGGAATGCGATCGCATTCCTGCTACGCGGTACGCATTCCAGTCGCAGAAATGGCCCTCAGATGGGCAAAAATTGGAAAGCAATATGCCCGATCGCGTAGTGCGTCGCATAACCCCCCTCGTAAAACCCATGGGGCAAGAATGCGACGACTATGCAGTTCACATACCCAAAATGCGATCGCATTCTGGGCCGCATAGTTGTTCTCAATTTGGAAAGAAGTCTGGCCATGTGTGCGACCATTATGCGGTCCGCATACACGTTATGCGATCGCATAACAGCAAAATTCTGGAAAATTTTATTTTTCAAGTTTCGGGGTATTTTTTAATCCAAATAGGTTTGTATTAAAAATTTCCACAGTTATAACAACACATGGACCTATTCGGACATTATTTTAGGCATAGAATTTTACGGGTCTTTACAGCGCATCCCCATAATTCGGAGACCTAGTGGTGATCTGCTTCCCATACTCCGATCTGCAGCACCTGGAGTCTCCTCCTTGTTGTATTTACTATTTCTGTCTAGTTTATTTTAGACAGTAGTTATAGAGGTTTTCAAATTCTAGTAGATTGCTCGTGATTTTGTGACACCGGATTTTGAGAATTTCTAGTAGATGTTTATAATTTTTCCAAAAATTATTATCATTTCATTTTGTCTTATTTTTGCGATTATCACCATGATCTTTCATACTTAATTTATATATTAATTCAAAATTCATGATTTCCAAAGCAATAAAATGAGTAATTAATTTGATAGTTCACTGTTGGGCATCCTAGAGTTTCTCCTATTGTACCACCAGTAGATCCAGTGGAGGATCCTGTTATTGAGGAGCGGGATGAGGTGCATGCAACTCTGCCGGCCCCAACATATTTTATAACTGCACGGAATATTAGGAGTTTATGGAGCGTATGATGCGGTTCATGGATTCTATGACTCGGGTCGGGCTATTTCCAGCATATCAGGTCACATCTCATGCGGGAGGGGAGCACAGACCCCTGGCGCTCAAGCTCTAGGGCACGATGGTGTTTTTTATCAAACCCCAAGTTCACTACATGTAGATAAGGCCCTGCCAATTGCAGCGGTTATACCAGAGCCCAAACCATGCACCACCGTTGAGAAGTATAAGCGACTAGACATGTGGACTAGGATACATCCTCCTATCTTTAGTGGTGAGAGGTATGAGGACCCACATGACTTCATTAATTGATGCATGGACAGGCTACATAATATGGGAGTATTGGAGTCCAATAGGGTGGAAACTTCACCATATTTTAGTTGTAGGGCAAGGCCCGTAGGTTGTTGCAATCCTATATCTGTGCATGCCAATGGGTTCACCCTCTTTTTGGAGAGGTATATTCCATCCTCTCAGAGGGAAGAGTTACGGGGTCAGTTCGAGAGGCTCCAGCAGGGTCAAATGTTTGTGACCGATTCTGAGGCAACATTCTCTGAGTTGTCTTGCCACACACTTATGGTACTCCCCACAGATGTAGAAAGAGTGCGGAGGTTTATTGCGGGCATTAATTAAGATATCCAGGTTACTGTGGCTTGGGAGGTTTAGATAGGGACTTCTTACAAGCAAGTTGTGGAGATAGCACGAGGTATCGAGGGTATCCGCAGCTAGGGCTGATTGTATACGACAAGGGAGAATCGGCCTCAACATTCTGTCGGATTTAGTGGCGCCCGGTCTAGGGGAAAATGTTAGTACGTGAGGGGCCAGTCTAGCAGGACTATGTATTCAACATTGCTTCCTGCTCAGGGTGCTCCTGCACGGCCCTACTTTAGTGCCATTTCAGAGACCCAAGGTCAGTCATTTTCCGCACCGAAAGGTTGCTACGAGTGGGAGTATCTTGGTCATTTGAGGAGTTTTTGCCCCAAGCTTCAGGTCAAGGAAGTATAGCTTGGCCATTAGCGCATGATCACCACACCAGCTGTCGTACTGTCCTTCTAGCTACCAGAGGCGGAGGGCAGGTGTGTAGGGGTCCTAGAGGTGGAGGCCAACCAGATGGCACTCCGGCTAGGTTCTAGGCCTTTCCAGCTAGACTAGATGCAGTTTCCTCACACGTCGTGATCACATGTATTATTTTTGTTTTCATTCACGATGCTTCAGTACTATTAGATCCAATGTCTACTTATTCTAATGTATCTTCACTATTATTTTCTTATATGGAGCCTATTATGTTGCTTGATATGACCGGCTTTGAGCTCATCCTAGGAATAGACGGGTCGGGTTGTCTCCGTATAATGCCGTTCTTGATTTTCATTCCAAGACTTTTTCCTTAGCGATGCCATAGTTCCCTAGATTTGAGTGGAGGGGTTCGCTTATCAGTACATCTTGTTGGGTCATCTATTTCTTAAAGGCTCGACATATGGTGGAGAAGGGTTGTTTTGCCTATCTGGCATATGTTTAGGATAATGCTCTATAGACTCCCATGATTGATGCAGCGCATGTGGTGAGGGAGTTCTCTCTTATATTTTCTTCTGATCTACCAGGCATGCCACCAGATTCTGATATCAATTTCAGTATTGATTTGGCACAAATTACCCAACTTATCTCTATTCCACTGTACCACATGGCTTCGAAGGAGTTGAAGGAATAGCTGGAAGAGTTGCTTGACAAGGTGTTCATCAGGCCGGGTGTGTCACCTTAGGGTGCATCGGTATTGTTTGTAAAGAAGAATGATGGGAGTTGTCACACCCCTTTTTTCACCTCACTAACCCTCCTTAAAGGCAAAACAGGATTTTTGAAGCTCAAAAGGGTTTTCCAAAACTTAAAGTGCCAAAACATTTAATTTAAAAGGATTATCTAAGAGTTGCCACTTGGCATATAAACTTGGTGTGCAAAGTCACCAATTAAAAGCAATTTTCCCTTAAAACATATTTGACTCTAAACTTTTTTGTACCATAGATTCTAGATAAGGGGGTTCATTTGACTTAGAGAGAAGATGTTCGGCATTTTCCGAGTCCCGTGAAAGTCATGGTTGCGTACATGATCTAGTAGGCTTTAAAGAATACTCAAATTGAGGTAGACACACACAAAACGGAAAATAAATACAAAAAACGCTCGAGGTCGTCCCCACCTAATGAAAGAAAAATAAGAAAAAAGAAAAGAAAGTGCTGAAAGAAAATATACTAAATGTTCTAATCTATCCTACACTGCATCCTCCACGATGTTCGTCACGGCCTCCAAATACATGTATTGCGGGGAATACCCCCGGGTAAAAATATATACAAGATCCACGGGGCATTCCCCTGAATATGGACTAAAGGGAACGACCTCTAACCTCTAAAAATAAATAAAGAACCCTAAAGTTTGGCTACTCGAGCGTTAACAGCCTAGCATGCTCCTGGCGACCCGAGCAATTAAAAGAAAAACAAAATGAGAGTAGCAATATCTTTCTTAAACTCAGATTCCTTCTCAATATTACTCAAACCCCAAATCCAATTTTGAACCTACAACACCACGACCAACATGACTAGTTAAGATCCAAATTTATTTTAGTTCATTAATGTGAAATTTATAACTCATAAACTGATGAACCCAACGTGTATTCGACCAAACCAAAGAAATTAAATCTACTTCTCAAACAATTGTTACCATCTTATCAATGTAATATAGATGTATGCGGTCAAAACCGGGGAAGGCCGATTTTAAGGCCTCTGCGGTATCCCCATCCCGGCCTCGAGAAGTTCGAGGCAGAGTGAGGCTCGACCCCAAGTATACCTCTTGAGAGAGCACGTCGAAGGATCTCTTTGATCGACCTCAGACCAGTACAAATCGGTGATCATCATGGAAAGGCGGGAAGACTCCCAAGGACACGTGATTAGACCTAACAAGATCTACAAGAACAGTATGAGTCCGTACTGAGCTATTACACAGTTGAACCTATAGCATTTATTTGGTCATGATTAGACTTGTACTATGTTGGGATTATCCCTTCCTATATAAAGGGGGCCCCTTTTTATTTTGGGCACATGAATATTCAATACAACAAGAACATTCTCTACTTTCTTACCTAACGTGCTCAAAAATCGTTCCAGTTTTTTGCTTACATTTGTTGTGTTCATTAAATTGTTATTCATTTATAGCTCATTATTCACCATAAAAGGGCCATCCTCGAGGCCCCTGATATCACTATATCTTCATCGACTGCTTATCACCGAGCATCACAATTCGACCTCGAGGCCCAGTTCCAGTGAGCTCGAGGCCTGGCCTAGCAATAGCTTGGTTTGCATACCATTACTTTCCTTTACTCTTATCTCACTTTCCTTATTCAGACATAGCATATATTTCCTAATAACTAGTATTAAAATAAATCACGTATTTTTAGAACCACAAAAACAAATATAATTGTCATTACAATTTTCAAGGTAAACAGTTAGGCGCCCACCGTGGGGATAACAATACTAGTGAGTGTTTTAGTACTGGTTTATTGAAAACACAAGTCATTGTTCAAACTTGAATCATTGATTTCAGGTTGAAAAATGTCTAAATCAGTGAATGCTCATGAAAACAACGGTCCTGAGGTTCATGGAGAGAACAGTGTAGTTGTTTCAGGCGCCAGTGTACCACTGCAAAATCCTAGGGTGGCACCAGCACCAATCCCCGTAGATGTGGGCACACGCAACACCCAACATGTCGATATAAGCTCTCATACCGACAGAAGTGTACGCCGGGAAAACCAACATTAAGCGTAGAAAACTCCAGCTCGGGAGGAAAGAGAAGTTGGCCTTCATGTCATTTTTGAGATTTTACAAGCACACAAAGAGGCTATTGCTCAGCTACAAAGTCAACAAGAAAACCCAAGCACAGCAGCACCGGAAAAGGCTTCTCGAGTCGTACAAGCACCAGAGAGGTCGAGTAACAACGCGTGGACTGCAGACCCCGCTATTATGAAGATGCTCGAAGACCTTACTAAAAGGATTGAATCAGGAGAAAATAGGATAGAAGCTAACGACAAAAAGGTAGAAACCTATAACTCAACGGTCAACAAGATGCCGGGTGCACCACCAATTTTGAAGGTTGTAGATTCAAAGAAATTCGTGCAGAAACCATTCATGTCAAGTGCGGCTCCGAAGCCCATCCTGAAGAAATTCAGAATGCCTGATATTCAGAACTATAACAGGACAACAGACCCCAATGAACACAACACTGCTTACACTTATGCTGTAAAAGGAAATTACCTAAAGGATGACGAGATTGAATCTGTCTTGTTGAAAACATTTGGAGAAACTCTGTTGAAGGGGCCCATGATGTGGTATCATAACCTGCCCCCGAACTTGATGGATTCGTTTGCCATGTTGGCAGACTCTTTTGTAAAGGCACATGTCGGTGCCTTCAAGGTCGCTTCAAGGAAGTCCGGCGTCTTCAAAATCAAATAAAGGGAGAACGAGATGCTAAGGGAATTCGTATCTCGCTTTCAGATGGAGCGAATGGAATTACCACCGGTCTCGGATGACAGGGCAATGCAGGCCTTCACTCATGGCTTGAACGAACAAAGCTCGATAGCTTCAAAACAGCTGAAATAGAACTTAGTTGAGTATCCCGCTGTGACTTGGGCATATGTGCACAAGAGATATCAATCAAAGATTAGGTTCGAGGAAGACTAGTTAGGAGCCCTCTCGGGCTTAGTATATCCAAGGAGGGTCCTACAGAAGGAGTCAAGGTCTACAAAAAGGGAGTCGAAGTCAGACAAAGAGATGTATCAACCATATGTCAAAGATCGAAGAGATACCTCGAGGCGCAAATACCTCGAAATGATCGGGGAGTAGATTGATGCCAATGTTCCTAGGGACTCATGAGCAAAACCGAATTTGACAGGCATTCGAGGCAAACGGAGGCACCCTGATTGCCTGAATACAACTTCAGCATCGATGTCTCAGATATCGTGTCAGTTGTGGGTAAAATAGGGGATACCAGATAGCCAAAGCCCGCACAGTCAGATCCTTCCTAAAGAAACCCCAACTTGATGTGCGAAAACCATGGCATTCACGGTCATAGGACCGAGGATTGTAGGCAGCTTCGAGAGGAGGTGTCCTGACTGATCAACAAAGGGCACCTTCAAGAATTCCTCAGCAATCGTGCCAAAAACCACTTTCGAGAAAGAGAGGCGAACAGAAAGAATTAACCAGAAGTACCTCAGCATATCAATCACATGATCGTTGGAAGAACCGACATCCCACAAGGGCCTATGTTCAAACGGGCCAAAGTGCCCGTCGTAACGGAAAAGCAAACTCGGAGCTATATACCCAAGGACGCTCTTACATTCAGTGAAGAAAACTTCGAGGAATTGTCTCAACCTCATAATGATGCGTTGGTAATTTCTTTTCTCTTGAATAACATTCAAATTAAATGTGTGATTGTGGATCCAGGTAGCTCAACCAATATAATTAGGTCGAAAGCGGTGGAGCAGCTCGGCTGCTCGATCATATCATACCCACCTCTCGAATCCTCTATGGGCTCAACATGGCAAGTGAAACAACAAAGGGGGAAATCATCCTCCCGTCAACGTGTCAGGTACAGTCCAAAAAACAAAGTTTCATGTCGTCGAAGGTGACATGAGATATAACGCCTTGCTTGGAAGGCTGTGGATACACAGCATGAGGGCAGTACCATCAACTCTTCATCAGATGATGAAGTTCTCAACAAAAGATGGTATAAGAATAGTGTATGGAGAGCGTCATGCGGCAAAGGAGATGTTCGCGGTACATGACATAACCCCAACGTTGATACCCTCCACCTCGGAGAAGCCATAATACGAGAAGGTCCCCGAGGGACAGGTATTTTATGAGCAACTAAACGAGGATGATGAAAAGACTTACTCACTCCTCGAACCTTCGTTTCCCCCCAAGAAACGGATGCAACACAGTCAACAATCAAAGAGCTAGAGCAGGACGTTTTGATTGAAAACCTCCCAGAACGAAAGGTATACTTGGGAACGGGATTGACCCCCGAACTCAGAAGACAACTCATTGAATTTCTTATTAACAACATATATTGCTTTGCTTGGTCCCATTTAGACATGACAGGGATCCCGCCGGAAATAACCACCCACCGACTAAGCGTCGACCCCAGGTTCAAATCGGTGAAGCAAAAAATGAGGCCTCAGTCTATGTAAAACATGTATTCATCAAAGATAAGGTAACAAAACTCCTCAAGATAGGATCAATTAGGGAGGTAAAATACCCTGAGTGGTTGGCTAAAGTAGTAGTGGTTAGTCGAAAGGGAAATAAATTAAGAACATGTGTGGATTATAATGATTTAAATAAAGCATGTCCTAAAGACTCATTCCCGCTTCCCTATATCGATCTCTTGATCGATGCCACGGCCGTCCACGAGATACTCAATTTTCTAGACGCCTACTCCGGGTATAATCAGATCCAAATGAACCCATGGAATAGGGAAAAGACTTCATTCATCATGAAGTATGGTACATACAACTATAATGTAATGCCCTTCGGGCTTAAAAAATGTAGGAGCCACGTATCAACGCCTAGTAATTAAGATGTTCGATCATCAAATAGGAAAATCCATAGATGTTTACATTGATGACATGATGGTTAAGTCCTTGCGCAGAGGACCATTTGACTCATTTGCAGGAAATATTCGATATCCTTAGAAGCTATAACATGAAGCTCAACCCCAAGAAATGCGCCTTTGGAGTAGGTTCGGGCAAGTTTTTAGGCTTCATGGTGTCGAATAGGGGGATCGAGATCAACCCCGACAAAATAAAGGCCATCAAATAAATCACAATGGTGAATAATATGAAGGCCGTACAGATGCTGACCGGGCGGATAACGGCATTAGGCAAATTCATCTCGAGGTCATCAGATCGGAGCCATCACTTTTTCTCCTTGCTCAAGAAGAAAAACATCTTCGAGTGGACTCCGGAGTGCCAACGTGCCTTAGAGGAATTAAAGCGGTATCTCTCAAGCCCGCCTTTACTCCATAGCCCGAAGGAGGACGAAATGCTATACTTGTACTTGGCCGTGTCTGAAGTAGCGGTAATTGGTGTGTTGGTTCGAGAAGAGCAAGGTACACAATTCCCTGTCTACTACATAAGTCGGACCCTAGGAGATGCTGAAACCAGGTATCCACACTTAGAAAAATTAGCTTTTGCATCAATAAGTGCAACTCGAAAATTGAAGCCCTATTTTCAATGTCATCGTATATGTGTTTTAACAACATATCCTCCTCGAAACATCTTGCATAAGCCCAAATTATCGGGCCGATTATCCAAACGGGCCATTTAACTCGGAGGGGATGATATCGAGTATCAATCCCCGATGGCTATCAAGTCCCGAATTTTGGCGGACTTCGTAGCCGACTTTACGCCCGCCCTTGTGCCCGAGGTAGAGAAATACTTTTACTAAAAACGGGCATATCATCATGGGTATGGGGTTCACTGACGGTGCCTTGAACGTTAAAGGGCCCGGGCTTGGCACAATTCTGAAGCCACCTACGGGCGGCACGATTAGAGGTCGAGTATAAGGCTATGATTGCAGTCTCGAGTTGGCCAAAGGCCTAGGAACAAAAGTCATCGAAGCCAAATGTGATTTCCTTCTGGTGGTAAACCAAGTGAATGGGAGCTTCGAGGTTCTAGAAGACAGAATGCATTGACTTAGACAAACATCAAGTCACATTGCATCGCTTCAAAGAATGTACCCTAGTCCACATACCTCGAGAGCGAAACAACGAGGTTGATGCACTCGCAAACCTATACAGAAAGACCTTCGACGGACACCTAACAGTATGATTGGGTCGGGGGACACCGAGTATGTGCTTCGAGAAATCCACGAGGGCACCAATGGAAATCATTCTGGTGCCGATTCTTTAGTTCGAAAGGTGATTAGAGAAAGACACCAGAGAATTTGTTTTGAGGTGTGATAAATGCCAAAGATTTACGCCAATGATTCACCAACCCAGTGAACAACTACATTTAGTCTTATCACCATTGTCGTTCATTAAGGGGGGGATGGACATCGTCGGACCCCTACCAACGGCGCTAGGTAAAGCTAGATTTATTCTATTTATGTCTGACTACTTCTCGAAATGGGTGGAAGCACATGCCTTCGGGACCACATCATATGCCGATTAGGGATCCCCTCTCCGAGATTACATGTGACAATGGGAAGCAGTTCATCGGCAGCAAGGTGACGGAGTTCCTCGAAGATCACAAAATCAAAAGAATCTTATCAACGCCCTACCACCCATGCGCAAATGGACAGGCCGACTCCACAAACAAAACCATCATTCAAAACTTGAAAAAGAGGTTAGAAAATGCGAAGGGAAAATAGAGAGAGGTGTTGCCCGAAGAATTATGGGCATATCGAACAACTTCGAAGACAAGCATTGGATAGACATCGTTCTCTTTGGTATATCAGTACGAGACCCTGATACCGGTCTAGGTCAGAGAGCCAAGCGCCAGATTTTGACATGCCCTCGAGCACTCAAACAACAAGGCCATGACTATAGCTCTCGAAATATTAGATGAAAAGCGGGAGGCTTCGCTGGTTTGAATGGCCGCCCAAAAACAAATGAATGAAAGATACTATAACTGGAGAACAAACCTCCAATACTTTAGAGTCAGGGACTTAGTCCTAAGAAAGGTCACCCTCCAAACTTAAAACCCAAATAAAGGGAAGCTAGGTCCGAGTTGGGAAGGACCGTATCGCATCCTCGGAGTGGTAGGCAAACGGTCCTACAAACTTGGCACCATGGAAGGCGAGCAACTACCAAGAAATTGTAACATATCGATTCTCAAACGCTATTATTGCTAAGGTATAACACCCTCCCTTTTCATTTGTGTTTCATACTAATTTCTTACTGGTGTTCGATAAGAGACATCGAAACACCATCCAACTCGAAGACCTTGAGTTTTAAAGCATGAGTTGCTCCATCTATCCCTTCGATCAGGTTTTATCCCAAATGGGTTTTACCGGCATGGTTTTTAACGAGGCAACATATATATGCTACCTGAGGAGAACTCAATAAGTATTTAAGGCCTCTTCTCAATCAACCTCGAATACTTGGGGGCATCACCCTCGGAGGCTGTCCCCTAGAAGAAATTAAGTTGTTCCTAAAAGAGCCTCGATAGGAGAATATTGTATTGAGCCAAACGGTCAAATGAATCGTGTCTATGTAGAACAATCGGGCCCCCGAAGACAGATACATGTACACATATATCAAGTAATCAAAGAAGCCTCTTTTCATGTCAAAACACTTCATGCCTTAAAGCAATTTACTGCTTTCACGCAAAACGGCCCAAGGGCCAAAAATCCTCGAGCACTCGGGGACCGCCATCGGCAGTTAGCTCATCGAGCAATCAAAACTCGAGTCCATAAGACCTCGATGAGGCAAGTCGAGCTTGTAAGCCCTCGTCAAGGCAACTTCAAATCTGTAAGACCTCGACTAGGCATGCCTAAATGTATACGACCTCAATGAGGCATCATCAAATTTATAAGCCCTCAATGAGGCAACATTGAATTCGTAAGACCTCAATGAGGCAATACCAAGTTTATAAGACCTCAACGAGGCATACTTAAACTCATAAGACCTTCAAAAGTAATAACACCGACATTAAGGCCAAGGCTATATATTCGAACTTGTAAGACCCCTAAAAAGGCAGACCCTCGATATAGATGTCGAGGCTACCTCACCCGGGGAATAAAAGGGTACGGCCGAACATAAAGACTACAGTCATACTAAAAGGCTCCGGCAAAATTAATGCGGCTCGGAGACGTCCGACTACCGCCATAAAACTACTGGCCTTCGAAAAATACTTTGAAAAGAACTTGTTAATCAGGATACCCTCGGCATAAATAAAAGACCTTCGATCATATCAGCTCCAAGCAACGAAAAGGCTTCGAAAAAATCAGCCTTCGATAAAAAGGCTCCAAAACATCATCCTTCGATGAAAAGGCTTCGAAGAATTGGCCTTCGAGTAAACCCCCAAGGTACTCAACTGTCGTCACATATCGAATCATAATCGAGGTTCTTGTTAGAGCCGTCGAAGAGTCGGACGAACACAAAACTTCAAAATCTTTAGCCAAAACGAGGGAAAAACTATAGCCATATTAAAGGTCGCATTGACCCAATCTAAAAAGAGCCTAAGGGCCAGCCTAAAAGAGCCTAAGGGCCAACTCGTAAGAGCCTAAAGGCCAACCTAAAAAGCCTAAGGGCCAATGCGTAAGAGCCTAAGGGACAACATAAAGAGCCTAAGGGCCAATGCGTAAGATCCTAATGGCCATCCTAAAGAGCTTAAGGGCCAATGCGTAATAGCCTAAGGTCCAGCCTAAAGAACCTACGGGCCGATGTGTAAAGAGCACGATGGCCAAATAAAAAACAGCCAAGAGGCAATACCTTAAAAACCAAAAGACGGTAGTCCCGAGTAAAACTTAACTCGAGGGTCAAACCCTAAGCGGCCGAATACTATCGATTATTCATCGAGCAAGAAAACCCGAGGGGTTTTTATTATAATTCTGACACATCGGATTGGTTTTCAACAAACATCAAAGTTTAGTCCAAAAGTCAAAATAAATGACAAGAAGCAAAGACCTTTACATATAATAAATGTTCACAGAGGCATGTTTGCAAGGCTCATGCCTGGGGTTACACAAAAGGGAAACAAATAAAAACCTAATCTACCACTAAGGTCGTTCCTTCAACGGCTCCCTCATAGGTCGTGCCTTCAACAGCCTGGCCCTCGGCCCCCCGACTTGCAACAACCTGGCCCTCGGCCCTCGGAGCATCAACAGCCTGTCCCTCAGCCATTAGAGCTTCAATAGCCTCCTCCCCCTCAGGAACTTTACCATCCTCTCTATCACCCTCTCATCCGCTGGCCGAATAACTGGCTGAGCCATCTTCGGAAGAAAGTAGAGATGTCGATTCTTCCTCTAGGGCCTTCACCCTCTCAATCTCAGCAGACAAATCGATGCCCCCTACATTAACATCCTCGAGAGCCTGCCTCCAAGACTTTAATCAGGCATGCTCCTCCTCAGATACCTTCCTGGAATGAGCGTTTGCAGCAGCAACATCCTCTTTGTACGAGGATATGAGCGCATCGGCATCGGCCTTGACTACAGATAGTGCGACGACCGATTCAGCATGGAGATATTTATACTTACTAATTTCTGCCCTTGCATCCAGAAGATCATGCTCAACCAAGGTCAACTTCCCCTGGAAGGTATCTCTCTCGGAGGCTATCTCGTCCACACAGCGTTTAAGTCCAAGAATCTCAGTATTGCTAGCTCGGAGCCCCTCACTCATTAGGTCATCTATCTTCTCAAGCTGCAAAAGTCAAACCAAACGGGTTAAATGCTAAAGTCGTACAAGAACATAAATAAAAATATAAGGAGACTACATTACCTGCTCGGCAAGATCGGTAAGCTCTCGAGACACCACCTCCAAACGAGCCCGAAGGTCATGCAGTTTTTACTCCTTTTTGGTAAAAAGAGCTCTGAGCTCGACGGCCTCTGATGAAAACTTCCTATACTCTTCCTCCTAATGGGTAAACTTGGCTTGGGATTAGGTAGAGGCCTGGAAGCATAAAAGAAAAAATTAGGAAGAAAAGGACCGGAGCCTAGAGCATATTCGACGAAAGATTACCTATTTGTAGAGCCTCTCATCTTCCTCAAAGATGAGGGAGGCGTCAAGTTCAGGGTTTTTCTCGATCCTAGTGAAGAGTTATTCAAACACGTCCTTCTCCCCGAAGGACACCCCATCATCGGAAGTCTCTATATTATGGGCATCCTATATCTCCCTCGAAGAGAAGATCGGGCCCTGCAGAGAATCACTTAGGTCAATAGCCCCGGCTGGATCGATCGCGACCTTCTCTTGCATCCAGGGAATTTTGGAACCGGGCTCTACGAGCTCATCTAAATGCCCCTCGATTCGGGAATGTTTTAGCCGTTAATTGGCTTAGGGACACCATCCGACCCACCCTCCGTCTCAACAACTTCTAGTTTAGAAACCTCTGGCTCAACAGTCGTCGGCTCAGCAAGATGCGAAGCAATCATGCTTCCTCCTCCCATAGGTGCTACCGTAGAGCCATTTTTCTCTTCACCTCCATCTCGAGGGATCTTTTCTGCTTCTGGAGTTAAGATCGCTGAATCGGTCTTAGGTTTTTTCCCTTTAGCCTTCTTTGGCTTCGAGGACCTAGTCTGCGATTTCCCCTTCCTCTTCTTCTCTTTGTTGGGTTTTGGGGTACCTGCTTACCGAGGCGGTTCTTCTCTCATCAAGGATTCCTCTCCTATACCTGCACAAACACAAAACACAAACACAATAAATGAGGATACGTTCGAGGGATGTCTCTTCTAAGGAGCTTAAGTACGGAAGGAGTAATAACTCACCATGATTTTTAGCTTCCCATCGAGCCCTGGCTAGGTCGCGGCATACGCGCTCGGCATACGGGCAGGTCGAATCGAGCTGGCTAACCCATCCCGAGAGATCCTTAACCGCGTTTGGATACCAGACGACAAATACATCTTCGAATGAAGTAAGTTCATGGGGAAGTTGATCCAAAGGAAAAAGAAAAACTTAATTAACATATTCACTTACGTTCCATGTTCCATTATTCATGGAATGGCATCCTTTCAACAGGAATCAGGTCCGAGGTCCTAACTCGGACAAAGCGGCTCATCCACCCTTTGTCCCTTACTTCTTCAGAGCAAGCGAAGAGAACCTTCGAGGACCGACGTTGAAGTTTAATCAGACCGCCCTGGTAAAGTCGGGTACTATACATTCTGATCAGGTGGTCGAGGGTAAAAGGCATCCCATTGACCATGTTTGCAAAGTTCCTAGTCATATAAACAATGCGCCAAGATGATGTGTGTATCTGGCCAAGATTCACAAGATACTGTCTGCACAAATCGAGGATCACGGGGTCTATGGATGGCGAGGATGGCTCCACCGAGCCTATGGTAAATGGATAGGTGTATACACTAAGAAAGCCAGCTTTATGTGTCGTTATATCTTCCTCCCGAGAGGGAATGTCCACCAGCACCGCCTCTCCCTAGGGGAAATCAGTTTTCACCTTCCCGATGTCAGTTATGAAGCTAACATATCGGGACATGTGTTCACATTGCCCTGGTTTCGAAGAAGGCTTGTCTACCTTGAAGTCAGAGGATATTTCACAGGGTCCAGGAATGCATTCCTCGAGACGAGGAGGTACTTTAGCCCTGCCCTTAGACAAGGGTGAAGATGAAGAAGCCTTATCATCCTAGAGAACTGTTTAGAAGTCTTCGTCATTCTTGGTGAAAGGTTTCAGAGGAAAACCGGTTGAGAGAAGAATAATTAAGAGAACTTATATGAAGGTTTGAAGACGTGATGAAAAATAAGGGGCGAAGGAAGGAGTATTTATAGGGGCCAGTCGCTCACGTTAGTGAAAGCCAACAGACAGCCAATCAGCGTAATCAATTCAAGGCTTTTAAAGTTGTGCGAATGTGACTTTTGAGCATCTCTTTGTCACATCTATCACTTACTTGGCATAACTGACGTAATGATGGAGACATTGAATGGTTTGAGAATTCAAATCATTCCTTGTCATTTCATTCCAAGGAACTAAGGGACTATCTGTATGCGGTAAAAACCGGTAAAGGGAGATTTTAAGGTCTTTGCGGTACCCGATCCCGGCCTCGAGAAGTTCGAGGCGGAGAGAGGCTAGACCCCAAGTATACCCCTCGAGAGAGCACGTCGAAGTCTCACTGTGATCGACCTCGTTGCATTCCAAATCGGTGATTGTCATGGAAAGGCGGGAAGACTCTGAAGGACACGTGATTAGAACTGAGAAATCTACAAGAACAGTACGAGTCTGTACTGAGCTATTACGCAGTTGTACCTATAGCATTTATTTTGTCATGATTAGACTTGTACTATCTTGGGATTACCCTCTCCTATATAAAAGGGGACCCCTTGGTATTTTGGACACATGAATATTCAATACAACAAGAACATTCTCTACTTTCTTACCTAAACGTGCTCAACAATTGTTTCATTGGTTTATTGCTTACATTTGTTGTGTTCATTAATTGTTCTTCATTTATTGCTCGTTATTAACCATAAAGGTCCATCCTCGAGGCCCCTGATATCACTGTATCTTCATCGACTGCTTATCACCGAGCATCACAATTCGACCTCGAAGCCCAGTTCCCGTGAGCTCGAGGCCTAGCCTAGCAATAGCTTGGTTTGCATACCACTACTTTCCTTTACTCTTATCTCACTTTCTTTATTCACACTTAACATCTATTGCCTAATAGCTAGTATTAAAATAAATCACGTATTTTTAGAACCACAAAAACAAATATAATTTTCATTACCATTTTCAAGGTAAACAATAGATAATCAGCGAAAAATTAAGAGTAACTTAACAAAAATTAACATTAAGTTAATGCAATCGAAGCATAGGATTTGAGAGAAGAACGGACCTCAAAACAAAGTCATTTTGAATATGAAAATTCTTAACACCGGAAGCCTTGGATAGCGACAACCTCGACGGGACCTCGAATCTTCCCGAAAACCTCAGAATACAACCTTTGGCGACCTCGAAAACCGCCGAAAAACTAGAATTAAACCAAAACAAAGAAATCGAAGACAGTGATGAGACTCAAAGTGGTTTCAACTTGTCCAACATTGAGTCTGAGCTGCTCTCGGTGTATGAAATTGCGGCTACAGATATAAATGAGGGGCCTCAGGAATATGAATCAGTGTTTAGTCCTTAGTGGTGAAACAAGAATGACCACTATGAGTATGCAAATTGAGATCGGTATGACGATTCTAACTATTTCTTCACCCCATGAATCAAGAACGCTTTTGGGATTTGGATTTTCTCCATTGGAATTGGAGCTGCCAAAAATTTTCCTTTTGATTTTCAGTTGAGATCTCACATCTTATGTTGAGAGAGTTAGGGTTCAATAATGGTATGCGGATAAAGACCTCAAACTCTGAGGGGGGGGGGGGGGGCGACAATTTTGGTTGAAACAAGAGAAGGAGCGGCGATGGGTTTGGAGGAATTCCCCTCATATGCTTCTGTTTCGTTACCCTCTATCAAGCGAAAATATTTTCTTTCCACGGTACTTTCGGCCTTCGAGGGGACCTCCTCGACTTACAGGCTTTTCCATAACATATTCACGGAAACAATCTCAACCCCCAAACTTATCTAATAAGGATAACATGTAGATACCTCACATAAGCTAACTATCCATTAATTCCACCTTCAATAATTTCCATCAGAATAATACACAAAGGATCTCCAACTACCTTCTTAGAGATAGACATATGAAAACAGAAAATACATGGGGATCAACTACGGGAAAACATCATACTCCTAGTGCGGCCTAATCGAAAATTCACTTATGTACCCTTCATTATCAACTCACATAACCTCGTCAGGGGAAATATTGAGAATAACATGTTCACCCTCCTAAATTTTTAAATCTCTACGCGAACACCCACACTAAACCTTTGATGATCTTCAATGATTACTCTAAGATGTGCTATCATAAATTGATCATAAATATTACCTATCGAATATATGTAACCACACGGTGATGCTTCCAGTTTGACATGTTTGGACCTTCAGTACCTAATAAATTTAATTAAATGAGGAATAACGGAGTTCAAGATTGGGCTGGAATTACTTATGAATCCATTAAGGCGCTGAGCAGAGTACTTCAGGGGGTTATATGCTAAGAGACACGAGGATTACTACTAACGATGCTGACATGGTTAATCTTTGTGAAGACATCAATTCTAATACAATGAGGCACAAAGGTAAGTAAAGATACAACCACTTGTCTTCTCAATCAGTATGATTATGGTATGTGCAGAAACCTTGAAGCATCTAATCTCAACCTTTTACGAGTGGAACCATATAGCTAGGACATTTTAATATGGGGATAAAACCATGTATTGGTTAGAGGGGTTTTAATGGTTGACATGATTGTCCGGGGGGGAAGACAAATAAAACTCCCGTCCACCTAGGGAGGTGGAATGCCAAGGATAGAAAAACTCCCCGCACATGACAATGGCATGGTCAATGATTCTAGAAGTAGAGTGTGCAAAGGCAACAGAACCCAATGGGACAAGGACGGTTTGCAGATGTTCTTAATGAGTTCTCTATAGACCTTAACTCGAGGTGTACCCAGATGCTAATGAAAGACAGGAAAACATAAGAAGTAGGCATTGTGGTATGATAACCCCCAAAGGTGCATTTAGTCTTGATGGAGGACCTATTAAGGATCCTTATGAGAAAGGAAGTGTTAGAGTGACACCTAGGAGGACACGTTCTCTCATAGTTGTCGAACAAGAATTACACTACTAGCCAAATGAGTTCACTAACCAAGGAACACAATTAACACATGTTGTGGAGGGGTAAAGAGAAAATAAATATTTGTTATGCATTTGTCATGCTTTGGCTATATTAATTCCCAAAAATAGTACAAGACCATGTCATCGACAACCACAATACTAGGAACAAAGTGAGCTACTTACTACGGGACGTCCCAAGCGGACGCAGGAGTTTTACTAATATGGTGACACAAGATTTTTCTATGACGGGGATATGAGGATCTCAATTTTCAGAGAGACCCTACGCGATCGCGACTGTCTTCATGCGACCGTGAAGGGCATAGCTCGATCCACTGTCGTCTCACTTCCTCTTCGCGAACGCAGCCTAGCCCACGCGAACGCGATGACCAACGTACCTACACTACGCGGTCGCGTTCCATTCTATGTGATCGCGAAAAGTTAACCTGACTGACCTCCAAATTTCATTACGTGATCGCGGACACCTTCACGCGATCGCAATGTAGAAAATCTTGCAACACTCACACCAGAAAAACAACAATCACCCCAAGTCCAAAAATGACCCATTGAGCATCCGAAACACACCCGATGCCCCCGAGACCTCGACCAAAACTACCAACCAAACCTATAACCTCATTTTAACTTAGTCGACCCTTCAAACGACATCACATAACACCAAAAACAAGGATTGAAAATGAATTCAAGCCTAAGTACTTAGCATTTTCCCGAAATCCACAAACGATGTTGAAACACGTCAAACCTATTCCAAGTGACCTCAAATTTTACACACAGGTCACAAATTACACTACGAACCTAAAGACACTTCTGGAATCCCATTTTGAGCCCGATATCTAATTTTCACCTATCGGCCGAAATCGCCAAAAATCTAACTTTCGCCAATTCAAGCCTAAATCTACAACAGACCTTGAAAACACATTTCAGACGCGCTCCTAACCCCAAAATCACTCAACGGAGCTAACGGAGTTGGCGGAATTCCATTTCGGATCCTTCTTCACATAGTTCCGACTGCGGTCTATTTCTAAGGCTTAAACTCATATCTAGGGACTATGTGTCCCAAAACTCTCCGAATTCCAAAACTAATCACTCTGGTAAGTCGCAAAAGTGGAAACAAACATGGGGAAATAAGTTATTAGGGGATCGAGGCACTGAATCTCAAAACGATTGACCGGGTGGTTACATTCTCCCCCACTTAAGAAAATTGTTCGTCCTCGAACGAGTATGAAGACATATCTGAAGCTGTGAATGTAAAGACCCGTAAATTTCTATGTCTACAATAATGCCCGAGTAGGTCCCTGTGTTGTTATAACTGTAGGAATTCTTAAAATGGACCCATTTTGAATGAAAAGTACCCCGAAACTTGAAAGATAAAATTTTCCAGGAATTGCGCATTATGCGACGCACTATGTGATCGCATAGCAGGTATGCAGACCGCATAGTGGTCGCATACCTGGACAGGATACTATCCAAATTGAGGACAACTATGCGGCCCAGAATGCGATCGCATTTTGGGTATGTGGACCGCACAGTTGTCGCATTCTTGCCCATGGTTTTTGCGAGGGAGGTTATGCGATCGCATAACAGGTATGCGGACCGCATAGTGGTCGCATACTTTGGCAGATTGTTTTCCAATTTTGGCCCATCTGAGGGCCATTTCTGCGACAGGAATGCGGACCGCATAGCAGGAATGCGATCGCGTTCCTTACCGCATTTCTTTGTCGGGGCTCCTATTTTATAAATTTAAAACCCGACCCCTGTTTAATAAAATACCCCTCCCATTCATTTTTAAGGAATTTCTAAAAAAAATAGAGAGAGGGGAGAGAGGGTTCATGAGAGAGAAAGCTCCTTCTTCATCAATTTGATTTTCCAAAATCACTCAGTCTTGGGAATTTTGAGTAACCTTCTTCTTCTTCATTCTAACAGGCAAGTCCCTACCCCATTTCCCTTAAATTTTAAGATTTTTGGTTGATAGTAGAACTCCCCTAAATGGGTTCTTGAAGATAAAAGTGAAGCTTGCATGCATGTTCATCTATTATCACAATCTAGTAAAGGGAAGTGGGTTAAAGTGAATATTCACAAAGAGAGCGTTAGTAATCTGAGGGGTCACATAGCATTCGATAAAATGCCTAAGCGAGTTCGAATTGTGTTCATGATTACCAATTCTAAGATGAATGTGTTACATTATGAAATAGATTGACGTTGCATGACGGTCCGGTGATTTGGGAATAGGAATTAGAAGAGAATTTCTACTCTAGGTATGTATGGCTAACTTTAACCTTTGTGGAATACTCTTGTTGGTGTCCGAGCATACGGTATATGTACCTCGCGTGAGAATATGTGAATTGACTGTCCAATTGTGTTGAGGCGTGATACTTCACTTCCTGAATTTCTTGTTGACTACTTTGCTAATTAAGATTGTGAAAAGTGGCTTGTTGTGCTTATCTTACTATGTTTAAAGCTCGTTAAATGCTCGAGGGTATCGATATGAAAGTATGTGTTAATTAATGAAAGAATGTTAATGTGCACACGTGTGGGAATGTACCTACTGGCTATAAATCGTGCGTGGTAAGTGATGAAAAAGGGTATTGTGAATTGATGAAATTGAGTTGAACGATTATGGCAACACCGTGTACATGAATTACTGCTTGGTGAGAATTATTGTGCATTGAGTCCACATAGCGAATTATTGATATGAACTTGTGTTCCTTGTAATGAAGATCCTTGTGATTTAATTATTGGTGATTGTTTTTATGAAATGTGGTTGTCTGGTGGGACCGGGTTGCACACCGCAACAGAATGTAACAAGACTTAAATGTGTTTGTCCAGAGGGATCGGGTTGCACGTCGCAAGGCGAAGTAATAAGGGAGGAGAGGTAACAAGGGTGGACGAGATAATCAGGGTGGAATGTGGTTGTGTTGAAATGATAATCTGTGAAACTCTTGATTGGGGTTGTTTTTGTTTTTGTGCAATACTTGTTGGTTCCATTAACTGTCTCTTATCTGTGTATTGCTTGATTGTACTTAGGGTAAAGTTTGATCATACATACTAGTACTATTCCACGGTACTAACGACTATTTTGCTGGAGGCGCTACATCTTTTTATATGGATGTAGGTGGTTCTATAGAAGGTAGCTCAGCCCACCATTAGTGGTGCTTCCTCTTCATCTCTTCAGCAGCTTTGGTGAGCCCCTCTTCTTCTCGGGGCCGCGTGTGGATTATACTATCCCCTTTTTGCTTATGTTGTAAAGGTATAGCCGGGGCCTTGTTGCCGGCAAGTTTTGTATATGGAGTTTTGTAAAACTACGTATACACTGTGTAGGTTGTATATGTATATGTATATTTTGGGCGGTAGTTGTACTCACTCGTAATTGTGGACCGCAAATCAGAAATGTTGTATGTAACTTGTATACTTTGGATTATCTATTGTTGAAAACTAAAAGAGGAAAATTGAATTTATGTTGTAAATAGTACTTTGAATCTAAATTGGCTAACTCATATGGAATAATGTACGTTAGGAACACGGGGTAGCACGTTGGGTAGGAAAGGCAATCCAGGTCTGCTTGACTGGGTTCACCCGGTCAGGCGCCGGTCTCGTCCCTCGGTTTTGGGCTGTGACAAACTTGGTATCAGAGCCTAAGGTTTATAAATTATCCTAGGATGTCTCGGAGCCGTGTCTAGTAGAGCCCTTCTTATCGGTGTGTTGTCGACCACATCTATAATTAGGGGGTTGCATGGACATTTAGGAAAATACCCTTTCATTGTTACTCTGTATCGTGCGATGAAGTGCAAAGGTGAGAATGTCTCAATCCAAATCGTGCATTGTTCTAATTTTCAGTCAATGGCGCCCAAGAAGAGAGTTCGACTTGGCCTAGAGGCCAATGCCACCCCAAGTGTGGCCATGAATCCTTTATCTGATGGTGCAGGTGAGAATGATTCCCCGACCTTGAATCTGCCTGACTCCTCCATGCCAGGCCAGTCTATCCCTATTCCTGCTCCAGCGGAGGGTATTGAAATCCCTCCCGCTGATGTTCCTGATCCTTCCTCAGTCCCGGCTTTCGGTCCCAGGATTTCTGATGGGGACCTCAGGGGAGCTATTCAGATGTTGACTTAGTTAGTGGCCTCCTAGGCCCTAAGATCACAGGCTGCCCCTGCGTCCTCCAGCAAGCAAGGGGATTCTTCAGGTTCTAGGGTCAACCAGTTTCTGCGGTTAACCCCTCCAGAATTCACATGCACCGACCCAGAGGCCGATCCTCAAGACCTTTTAGATGATATGTACAAGACTCTCCGGGTTATGAAGGCTACCAAAACAAAGGGAGTTAAGTTAGCTTCCTATCGTCTAAAGGGAGCAGCATATTCATGGTTTGAGATGTGGGAGAGTTCCCGTGGAGAGGGGAGCCCTCCGGCGAGGTGGGTCGAGTTTGTAGATGCTTTCATGGATCATTTCTTGCCTTCCGAGGTCATGGCAGCCCGTGCTACAGAGTTTGAGGTCTTTAAGCAGAGCCACATGAGTGTGTGGGAGTACCATATGGAGTTTTTGCGCTTGTCCAATTATGCTACCCACATGATGCCGACTATGGAGGCCAGAGTTCGTCGGTTTGTTCAGGGCCTTGGTCCCTTGGTTGTCAATGAGGCTGCTACAACTGCTTTGCATTCAGATATGAACTATGGTAAGATTGTGGGTTTGGCACAGGCTACGGAGGCCCGAAAATTGAAGATAAGAATGGAGAGAAAGGGTAGTAGTAGGGCTCGGTCAGCGGTCAACCCTGGGGGCTCAGTTAGAGGTGGGAGATCAGCCCTTGGGAGAGGGTCAGCAGGGCCATCTCAGTCATATCCTCAGTCTTCAGCCAGTGCGCCGTCATCAGTGCACCGTTATCAGTAGGGAGGTCGCTTGGCACCAGGTTTGGACAGCAGGAGGTTCCACTAGTCAGGTCGTTCTGGTGGGAGGTTTCAGCAGCAGCGGAGGGTCCCATGCCCTAAGTGTGGGAGGTTCCATTTTGAGCCTTGTTACCTAGATATCCCGGTATGCTATAGATGTGGAGTGAGGGGCCATATTCAGCGAGATTGTCGTGTGCCCAGTTAGGGTATAGGTAGGGGCACTGCTCAGCTGTCCAGTTTTTCGGCTGTTACATCTTCAGCACGCCCTCCAGCTCTAGCAGGGTGCGGTGGAGCTAGGGGGACCCAGTCGATTCTATGCTTTGAGTGGTCACCAGACTGTGGAAACTTCTTCAGATGTTGTCACATGTATTCTAACTGTACAAACACTTTATGTCTATACTCTTATTGACCCCGGTTCTTCATTGTCATATGTTACTCCATTCATTGCTTCGAGTTTTGGGATAGAACCCGAATAGCTTCATGAGTCGTTCTCAGTGTCGACTCCAGTTGGTGATTCTATTACGGCTGCGCGAGTTTATAGGAATTGTGTTGTTATGGTGTGTGGTCGAGATAGCACGGCCGATCTTATTGAGCTAGGAATTATAGATTTTGATGTGATCATGGGAATGGATTGGATTTATTCGTGCTTTGCTAAACTCGACTGCCAAACCAAAATTATGAGGCTCGAGTTTCCTAATGAGCTAGTTATTCAATGGAAGGGGAATGGTGTTGTGCCGAGAGGCAGGTTTCTTTCCTATCTTAAGGCCTCCAAGATGATCAGGAAGGGATGCGTCTGTCATTTGGTCTGGGTTGCGGACACCACTTCAGAGGTGCCTACTCCCGAGTCTGTGCCGGTTGTGAATGAGTTTCTCAAAGTATTTTCGGATGAGCTTCCTGGGATTCCGCCAGATAGAGAGATCAATTTCGGGATTGATGTATTGCCAGATACGCAGCAAATATCTATTCCACCTTACAAAATGGTGCCAGCAGAATTGAGAGAGTTAAAGGAGCAATTGAAAAATCTATTATAAAAGGGTTTCATTCGGCTAAGTGTGTCGCCTTGGGGTGCACCGGTTTTTTTTGTCAGAAAGAAAGATGGATCGCTTCGAATGTGTGTTGATTATCGGCAGCTCAACAAGGTCACCATCAAGAATAAATATCCACTGCCTCGGATAGATGATTTGTTCGACTAGTTGCAAGGTGCTAGGTTCTTCTCAAAGATTGATTTACGGTCTGGGTATCACTAGTTAACGATCAAGGAGCAGGATGTTCCTAGGACCACTTTCAGGACTCGGTATGGGCACTTTGAATTTCTGGTAATGTCTTTTGGGCTAACCAACGCCCCAACAACTTTAATGGATCTTATGAATTGGGTTTTCAAACCGTTTCTTGACTCTTTTGCGATTGTATTTATTGAGGATATCCTTGTTTATTAGCGAAGTCGAGAAGATCATGCTAATCACCTCAGGGCAATTCTACAGACTCTTCATTAGCACCAGTTTTATGCAAAGTTTTTGAAATGTGAGTTTTGGCTAGAATCAGTCACCTTTTTGGGCCATGTTGTTTCTAGGGAAGGGATTCAAGTTGATCCCCAAAAGATCGCAGCGGTGAAGGATTGGCCTAGACCAACAACCCCGATAGAGATTCGTAGTTTCTTGGGTCTAGCTGGGTATTATCGGAGGTTTGTGGAGGGATTTTCTACTCTCGCCTCCCCATTGACTAAGCTGACATAGAAAGCAGTCAAGTTTCAGTGGTCTGATGCTTTTGAAAAGAGTTTTCAGGAATTGAAATCAAGATTGACTTCGGCACCGGTGTTGACCTTGCTAGAAGGTACATAACGATTCATGGTTTATTGTGATGCTTCGAGGGTTGGTTTGGGGTGTGTGTTGATGCAATATGGTAAGGTAATAGCGTATGCTTCAAGGAAGCTCAAGAATCATGAGAAGAATTATCCGACGCATGATTTGGGGCTCCCGACGGTCGTGTTTGCATTGAAAATCTGGCGGCATTTTCTTTATGGGGCCCATGTGGACGTGTTCACAGACCACAAGAGTCTTCAGTATATTCAAGTAGAAGGAGTTGAACTTAAGGCAGCGTAGGTGGTTAGAATTGCTAAAGGATTATGATTTGAGTATTTTTTTATCACCCAGGGAAGGCGAATGCGGTAGCCAGCGCTCTTAGGCGGAAATCCATGGGTAGCTTGGCACATTTAGAAGCCGATCAGAGGCCTTTGGCTCGAGAGGTTTATCAGCTGGCCAGTCTTGGGGTCTGTCTTTTGACCTCAGATGAGGGGGATGTCGTGGTGCGTAATGGAGCGGAGTCTTCGCTTGTAGCGGAAGTCAAGGAAAAGCAATTCAGAGATCCAGCATTGATACAATCGAGGGAAGAAATTTTGAATCACAAGATTTCAGCTTTTTCACTCGGCAATGATGACGCTGTCTTACGGTGTCAAGGGAGATTATGTGTTCTAGATGTTGATAATCTTCGGGATAGGGTAATTGCAGAGGCTCATAATCTCAGGTATTCTGTTCACCCAGGTTCTACGAAAATGTATCACGGTCTCAAGGAAAGTTACTGGTGGGGTAGTATGAAGAGGGGTGTGGCGGACTTTGTGGCTAGATGTCCGAATTGTCAGCAGGTGAAGGCCAAGCATCAGAGGCCCGGTGGGTTGACGCAACTCATGGAAATACCGATGTGGAAATGGGAAATGATCAATATGGACTTCGTGGTAGGGTTACCTCGCACTCATCACAAGTTCGACTTAATTTGGGTGATAGTGGATCGACTCACAAAATCAGCTCACTTCTTGCTAGTCAAGTCCACCAATACTGCAGAACAGTACGCTCAGTTGTATATCAAGGAAATAGTCAGACTTCATGGCACTCCAGCTTCTATTATTTCGGATCGAGGGGCCCAATTCACAACTAACTTTTGGAGGAAATTTCAGCAAGGTTTGGGTACTCAGGTAAATCTCAGCACGGCTTTCCACCCATGGATTGATAGTCAAGTGGAGCAGACTATTCAGACGCTTAGGATATGTAACGGGCTTGTGTTTTGGATTTCAAGGGTATCTGGGATGATCACTTGCCGCTTATAGAGTTTGCTTACAATAACAGCTTCTATGCTAGTATTTAGATGGCCCAATTTGAGGCATTGTACGGAAGGAGATGTAGGTCTCCAATCGGATGGTTCGAGGTTGGTGAGGCGGAATTGTTAGGACCAGATCTTGTGCATCAAGCTATGGAAAAAGATAGAGTCATTCAGGAAAGGATGAAAACTGCTCAGAGTCGTCATAAATCCTATGCGGATGTTCGCGGTAGAGATTTGAAGTTTCAAATAGATGATTGGGTATTCTTGAAGGTGTCTCCCATAAAGGGAATCATGCGGTTTTGAAAGAAAGGGAAATTGAGCCCTAGGTATGTCGGGCCATATCGGATCGCTCAAAGGATAGGGAAAGTCTCGTATAGGCTGGAATTGCCCCCTGAAATGTCATTAGTGCATCCAGTGTTTCATGTGTCCATGTTGAAGAAGGTAATTAGAGATCCAGCTGTCATCATGCCAGGTGGACCATTGAAATTAATGAGGGATTATCGTAGGAAGAGGTTCCGGTTGATATTCTTGATAGGCAAGTTCGTAGATTGAGAAACAAAGAAATTGCTTATGTTAAAGTGTTATGGCGAAGTCACAAGTCGAGGAAGCCACGTGGGAAGAAGAAAATGAAATGAAAGAAAAATATCCCCATTTGTTTGAATAAGTCTAGTAGTGATCGTGAGAACTGCCATCTCTAAGTGAATACACCTTTGTGTTTTATTTTGTGCAAGCACGCTTCAAGTTGTGCCATATGTGTGTAACATTGTGATTATTTGGGTAATGTGCAGCTCTTTGAAGTAAGCCAAAATTTTGTGCAATTCATGTGATAGTTAAATGATATGCAAGTTGTGGTGTTAACTGAATTATGTGTAGCATGGTGAAGTAATTGAATTACATAAGATTTGATAAGATAACTAAATTATGTGCAAATTGTTGGAGTAAGTGAAATTATGTGAAACTCGTGTGATGGTTAAATGAGTAATAGAAGTGTAGATTGGTAATGATTAACTGCAGTGTATATGGCATGTGGAAGTAATTGAATATATGCAAGTTGTTGAGGTAATAAGGTTATATACAAGTTGTTAGAATAAGGGCATTATGTAGCATTAAATTGGAAATGTGTTTCAGGGGCTCGCTGGTAGCTATATAGGCCTGGTTACAAAGGAAACTCTAGCAAACGCTTCAGAAAATATCGGAGTTAGTGAAAATTGGGGGTTGGCATATTGTGTTTTAAAAATCAAATGACTTCCCGATCCTAATTCGAGGACGAATGATCTTAAGTGGGGGAGAATGTAAAGACCAATAAAATTCTATGTCTAAAATAATGCCCGAATAGGTCCCTGTGTTTTTCTAACTGTAGGAATTCTTAAAACGGACCCATTTTGAATGAAATGTACCCCGAAACTTGAAAGATAAAATATTCCATGAATTGCGCGTTATGTGACGCACTATGCGATCGCATAACAAGTATGCAGACCACATAGTAGTCGCATACCTGGACAGGCTACTATCCAAATTGAGGACAACTATGCGGCCCAGAATGCGATCGCATTTTGGGTATGCGGACCGCATAATTGTCGCATTCTTGCCCATGGTTTTTGCGCGGGAGGTTATGCGACACACTATGCGATCGCATAACAGGTATGCGGACCACATAGTGGTCGCATACCTGGGCATATTGTTTTCTAATTTTGGCCAATCTGAGGGCCATTTCTGCGACAGGAATGCGGACCGCATAGCAGGAATGCGATCGCATTCCTGACCGCATTTCTGTGTCGGGGCTCCTATTTTCTAATTTTTAAAACCCAACCCCCTGTTTAATAAAACACATCTCCCCTTCATTTTTAAGGAATTTATGAACAAAATAGAGAGAGGGGAGAGAGGGTTCTTGAGAGAGAAAGCTCCTTCTTCATCAATTTGATTTTCCAAAATCACTCAGGCTTGGGAATTTCGAGTAATCTACTTCTTCTTCATTCTAACAGGTAAGTCCCTAACCCATTTCTCTAAAATTTTCAGACTTTTTGTTGATAGTAGAACTCCTCTAAATGGGTTCTTGAATATAAAAGTGAAGAACCTTGCATGCATGTTCATCTATTATCACAATCTAGTAAAGGGAAGTGGGTTAGAGTGAATATTCACAAAGAGAGGGTTGGTAATCTGAGGGGTCACATATCATTCGATAAAATGCCTAAACGAGTTCAAATTGTGTTCATGATTCCCAATTCTAAGATGAATGTGTTACATTATGAATTAAATTGACGTTTCTTGGCGGTCTGTTGATTTGGGAATAAGAATTAGACGGGAATTTCGACTCCAGGTATGTATGGCTAACTTTAACCTTTGTGGAATCCTCTTGTTGGTTTCCGAGCATACGGTATGTGTACCTCGTGTGAGAATATGTGAATTGACTGTCCAATTGTGTTGAGGCGTGAAATTTCCTGTTGACTACTATGCTAATTGAGATTGTGAAAAGTGGCTTGTTGTGATTATCTTACTATGTGCAAAGCTCGTTAAATGCTCAAGCGTATCGATATGAAAGTATGTTCTAATTAATGTAAGAATGTTAATGTGCCCAAGTGTAGAAATGTACCCACTGGTTGTAAACCGTGCGTGGTAAGTGATGAAAAAGGGTATTGTGAATTGATGAAATTGAGTTGAACGATTATGGCAACACCGTGTACATGAATTACTGCTTGGTGAGAATTATTTTGCCTTGAGTCCACATACCGAATTGTTGATATGTACTTGTGTTCATTTTAATGAAGATCCTTGTGATTTAATTGTTGGTGATTGTTGTTATGAAATGATGTTGTCCGGTGGGACCGGGTTGCACGCTGCAACAGAATGTAACAAGGCTGAAATGTGTTTGTCCAGAGGGATCGGGTTTCACGCCGCAACACGAAGTAATAAGGGAGGAGAGGTAACAAGGGTGGAAGAGGTAATAAGGGTGGAATGTGGTTGTGTTGAAATGAGAATCTGTGAAACTCTTGATTGGGGTTGTTTCTGTTTCTGTGCAATACTTGTTGGTTCCAATAACTGTCTCTTATCTGTGTATTGCTTGATTGTACTTAGGGTAAAGTTTGATCATACATACGAGTACTATTCCACGGTACTAACGTCCCTTTTTCCGGGGGCGCTACATCTTTTAAATGGATGTAGGTGGTTCCATAGCAGGTAGCTCAGCCTGCCATTAGTGGTGCGTCATCTTCATCTCTTCAGCAGCTTAGGTGAGCCCTTCATCTTCTCGGGGCCACGTGTGGATTATACTATCCCCTTTTTGCTTATGTTGTAAAGGTATAGTCGAGGTTTTGTTGCCAGCAAGTTATGTAAAACTCCTATGAACTCTTAGAGGCTCCGTAGACCTTGTGTGGGTTGTATATTGTATATTTTGGGCGGTAGTTGTACTCACTCGTAATTGTGGACTGCAAATCAGAAATGTTGTATGTAACTTGTATACTTTGGATTATCTATTGTTGAAGACTAAAAGAGGAAAATGGAATTTATGTTGTATAAAGTACTTTGAATCTAAATTGGCTAACTCATATGGAATAATGTACGTTATGAACACGGGGTAGCACGTTGGGTAGGAAAGGCAATCTAGGTCCGCTTGACTGGGTTCATCTGGTTAGGCGCCAGTCTCGTCCCTCGGTTTTGGGCCGTGACAGTGATAAGGTGAGGGTACTGGCTGCGCATATCTTTCTCGACCTCCCAAGTGGCCTCCTCAACCAGCTGACCCGTCTACTGAACCTTTACTGATGCAATATTCTTTGACCTAAGCTTTCTGACCTGCCTATCCAAAATGGCTATTGGCTTCTCCACAGAAAATAGATCCTTGTCCAACTAGACTAAACTAAAATCCAATACATGAGCTAGATCACCGTGATACTTCCGGAGCATAGAGACGTGGAATACCGAATGAACTCCTGCTAGGCTGGGAGGCAAGGCAATATCATAAGAAACCTCCCCAACGCACCGCAATATCTCAAAAGGGCCAATGAACCTAGACTCAGCATACCCTTTTTCCAAACCTCAAGACGCCCTTCATAGGCGATACCCGAAGCAATACCCGATCACCAGCCATAAATGCAAAATCACGAACCTTCCAATCCGCGTAACGCTTCTGCCTAGACTGAGCTATGAGAAGCCTCTCCTAATTCACCTTCACCTTATCCAGGGCATACTGGACAAAATTTGAACCCAATAATTAAGCCTCGCGCAGCTCAAACCATCAAACTGGGGACCGGCACCGCCTACCGTACAAAGCCTCATATGGTGCCATCTGAATATTTGACTGGTAACTGTTATTATAAGTAAACTACGCAAGTTGAAAGTATTGGTCCCATGACCCTCCAAACTCCATCATACAGGAACGGAGAATATCCTCAAGAATCTGAATCATGCTCTCGGACTGCCCGTCTGTCTGAGGGTGAAAGGTTGTACTCAAGTCCACCCTGGTACCCAAATCCTGCTGAACGACTCTCCAGAACCATGATGTAAACTGTGTACCTCTGTCTGAAATGATAGATAATGGAATACCGTTAAGGAGGACAATCTCCATTATAGAAATCTCAGCCAACCTCTCTGAGGAGCATGTAGTCAACATCGGAATAAAATGGGCTGACTTTGTCAGCCGATCCACGATCACCCAAAAAGCATCGAACTTTCTTAAAGTCCGAGGAATTCCAACCCCAAAGTCCATGGTGATCCGCTCCCACTTCCACTCTAGATGATGAATCTGCTGAAGCAACCTTCCTGGTCTCTGATGCTCATATTTAACTTGCTGGCAGTTGAGACACTTGGCCACAACCCAACTATATCCTTTTTCATCCTTCTCCGCCAATAGTGTTGTCTCAGGTCCTGGTACATCTTCGCGGCACCCGGATGAATGGAGTACTGTGCGCTATGGGCCTCCTCCAGAATCAACTCCCAAATCCCATCTACATTTGGCACATAGATACGACCCTGCATCATCATCACGCCATCATCACCTATAGTCACGTCCCTAGAATCACCTTACCGGACCCTGTCCTGATGAACTAGAAGGGGGGGATCATCATATTGGCGCTCTTTGATGCAGTCATAAAGAGAAGATCAAGCAACCACACAAGCTAATACCCAGCAAGGCTCTGAAAGATCCAATTTCACGAACTGACTAGCTAAGGCCTGAACATCCAAGGCTAAGGGCCTCACAACTGCAGTAAGATTTGTCAAACTCCCCAAACTCTCCGCCTGGCGACTCAAGGCATCGACCACCACATTGGCCTTCCCCGGGTGGTATAATATAGTGATGACATAGTCCTTGAGTAGCTCAAACCACCTCCACTAATGCAAATTAAGGTCCTTCTATCTGAACAAGTGATGTAAACTCCGGTGATCCGTGTAAATCTCAAAGGGAACACCGTACAAATAATGACGCCAGATCTTCAGGGCATGAACATTAGCTGCCAACTCGAGGTCATGAACCGAATAGTTTTTCTCATGCACCTTCAACTGTCTGGACGCGTAGGCAATCACCCTGCCGTCCTACATTAATACTGCTCCAAGGCCAATCCTCGAGGCATCACAATAGACTGTATAGGACCCTGAACCTGTAGGCAATACCAACACTGGAGCTGTACTCAAGGTTGTTTTGATCTTTTGAAATCTCTCCTCACACTCCTCGGTCCACCTGAACGGAGCACCCTTATGGGTCAGTATGTTCATAGGTGGTGCAATAGATGAAAATCCATCTATAAAGCGACGATATACCCTGCCAAATCAAGGAAACTGCGGATCTCAGTAGTTTATGGCGGTCTAGGCCAACTCTACACCGCCTCCACCTTCTTCGGATCCACCTTGATCCAATCAAAAGACACCACGTGGCCTCAGAATGCCACTGAGTCAAGCCAAAATTCACACTTTGAATATTTTGCATAGAATTTCTTCTTCCTCAAAGTGTGAAGTACGGTCCTCAAGTGTTGCTCATGATCCTCCAGAGACCGGGAATATACCAGAATGTCGTCAATGAACACAATGGAGAAGGAATCAAGATAAGGTCAGAACACACTGTGCATCAAATGTATAAAGGTTGTTGGGGAATTGGTCAACCCAAAAGACATGACAAGAAACTCATAATGACCATATATGGTCCTGAAGGCAGTCTTCGGGATGTCTGCTTCCCGAATCTTCAACTGATGATAGCCAGAATGCAAGTCAATCTTGGAAAATACCCTGGCACCCTGTAACTAGTCAAATAAATCATCAATGCGAGTCAAAGGATACATGGTCTTCATTGTAACCTTGTTCAATTGCCGATAATCACTACACATACGCATAGAACCATCCTTTTTCTTCATAATTAGTACTGGGGCACCCCAAGGCGATACAATGGGCCTGATGAGTCTTGCAATTGCTCCTTCAACTCCTTCAACTCGGGAGGATCCATTCGATAGGGAGGAATAGAAATGGGTTGAGTGCCGGCAATAAATTAATGCCGAAATCAATATCTCTATTAGGCGGCATACCCAGAAGATTAGCTGTAAATACATCAAGGAAGTCCCTCACTACTGGGACTAACTCAACTGTAGGGGTATCAACACTGACATCTCTCACATAAGGCCAAATATGCATCACACCCCCTATCTCAACTATACGCTGAGCCTTAAGGAAATAAATGAACATGCGGGGAGTATACTCTAAGGTACCTCTCCACTCTAATCTCGGTAAACCTGGCATAGCCAGCGTCACGATCTTAGCGTGACAATCAAGAATAGCATAATGGGGGGACAACCAATCCATGCCCAAAATAACATCAAATTCTAACATACTGAGTAATAATAAATCGGCTCTAGTCTCAAAACCACTATGAACAATCAAACACGACCGATATACGCGGTCCACAACGAGAGAATCTCCCACAGCAGTAGAAACATAAACAGGGGAACTCAAAGAATCCCGAGATATCCCCAAATGCGACGAAAAATAAGAAGACACATATGAATACGTAAAGCCTGGCCAAATAATACTGATGCATCCCTATGACATACAGGGACGATACCTGTGATAACTGAATCTAAATCGATGGCCTCTGCACGGGATATAATGGAATAGTACCTGGCCTGGCCTCCCTCTCTAGGGCGACCTCGACCCCCGACCTCCACCTCGAGTTGTCTGAGAAGGTGGGGCAGCAGCTGGGGCTGGAAGAATAGCCGCGGACCCGGTGGAGCACGTGGATCCTGATAAGTCTGTGAAGATGCACCCCTCCTAGCTCTGTGGAAATCTCTAACCATGTGGCGAGTGTCACCACACTCAAAATAACCCCTCGGACGATGTGGCGGCTGAGACTAGCTCAAAACTAGCTACCTAGACTAGTCGGTAATATCACCTCGAACACGAGGCATACTAGATACTGGCAGTGCATAATAAGTATCTTGAGGTCTAGAAGGAGCTGGAATACCACTGGTTGCTGGAAGAGCTAAATGAATAGGGCGACTCACAAAACCCCTACCATAGCGTGCTGCTGGTGCACGAGCTCCCGAATAATGACCAGTCTCTCGAGACTTCTTGGCCTCTCTCTCATCTCTGTCCCGAGAAAACATGCCCTATACCCTCTTGGAAATACTCACTGCCTGCTGATAAGTGATATCTATCTCTAACTCTCTGGCCATACTGGTCTGAATACTGGGGTGGAGTCCCTCTATGAAGTGATAAACCCTCTCTCTGGTCGTGCCAACCAAAGCCGGTGCATGACGAGCTAACTCACTGAAACTCACTGCATACTCCGACATAGCCATAGCATCCTGGTAAAGCTGCTCAAACTCTGCGCGCCAAGCATCTCTGAGGCTCTATGGGACATACTCTCATAGAAACATCTCTGAAAACTGAGTCCAAGTAAGTGAAGTTGCCTCTTCCGGGCTAAACTCATAGGCATGCCCACTGATATGAAGATCCCCTCAACAAGAAAGCGGTAAAAGAAACACTACTCATCTCCACAATGCCCATGGTGCGGAGAATATGATGACACTACTTAAGAATACACAGAGCATCATCAGAAGCTAGTCCGCTGAAAGTAGGGGGTGGTACTTCTTTTACCTCTCAAGTCTAAGTTGCTCTTCCTCAGAAGTAGCTACCCTGACCTCATGCTGAGCCGAAATCACTAGGGGTTTAGGAATGTACTCTAGAGCCTGATCAACATGGACCCTCAGCTCAAGAGTGCGGGTTGCAGGAGTCTTTGACCCTCCCCCGGCCTGAAATGTGGTTGGGGCTCTCGGAAGGAGCCCAGCCTAAGTTAGAGTATTGAATATGCTCATGAATTGAGCCAAAGTCTCCTGGAGGGCTGGAGTAGCAATAAGGACCTCCTGAGATGGTTCTCCAACCAGAGCTGCTGTGGGCTCCTCTATCGTCGCTCTTGCAGGTGCTCGGGCAGCACCGCATGATCGTCTTCTACCCTAGCCCTTGCCTCTAGTAACTCTGACTGGGGGCTCGGGTGCCTGATCATCGGTCCTCCCGGTACGGGTCCTCACCATATGTGAGAAAGAATAAAATAGAGTTTTAGAATTTTTGATGTCAATACCTCGCACGACAAGGAAATCCAAGGAATATGATTGTTCTTAACAGTAACATAACCTCCCGAGTATAGATACAGACGTCTTTGTACCGATTGTTCTTAAAAGGACACACCATCGAAGAATGCCACTCTCTGAAGGACAAAATACAGGCTCTAATTGACAACAAGCTTATTGTGGCAAAAGACCCCGCTCCAAACGTCCGCAACAATACTTTACCAGACCATAAGGATGGAGGTATCCATATGATTGAGATAGAAGATGATTGGGATCCCGAGGGATCAATCGTCTTGATCGCAGAAGGCGATGATCCAAAGAAACCAGCAGTCACCCTCAACCCGATCATAGTCCAGATTCAACCATCTGGGGATGTTGAGGTAAATATGTCCATACCACTTGAGTTTGAAGTAGTGCCACCTGCAAAGACACCAGTGCCGATTGAAGTTGAGTTTGTTTCTCTGGAAAATGCACTCACACCATTTGAGGTTGCAGTGTTGCCACCCAAGGCACATGTTCCATTCAAAGTAAGGATAGCCGCACCAATTCCAGTGGCGATGTCGACCACGCCACCTTTATACTCAAATGATATCCCTTGGGACTATACAACCGAGGCGAGAAGGAAAGGCAAGGGAAAACTAAGGAAGCTGTCACAGCGCAGGGTATGACAAGAACTAGTAGAGTCTATACTCCTGAACATCTGGCCGAATCGAGCAAGCAGGCTGCCAACCGGGCAACCGTTATTGAAAGTGGTCCTGATGACCTTTGGAGGAAAGTACAGTCTAAGGAGTATTCACTCATCGACCAGTTGAACAAGACACCAGCACAAATATCCATCCTCTCATTGCTGTAGAATTCCGAGACGCACCGAAGTGATCTGTTGAAGGTGTTGTGTGACGTATGTACCAAACAACATCACTAGTGGGGAAATGGCCAATATGATGGGCCAGGTGTTGGAAAGTCCCAAGATCACCTTCCATGAAGATGAGTTACCACCCGAGGGATTGGGGCACAACAAAGCGCTGCACATCACCGTGAAATGTGAAGATCATTTCATCATGAGGATTTTGATAGATGGAGGTTAAAGTCTTAACATTTGTATGTTGACAACACTCAAGAAACTAGGTAAAGGATTGCCTGAGATAAGAGAGGGAGCGATCAACGTAAAATCCTTCGATGGTTCTCAAAGGTCTACTATTGGGGAGATTAGTCTATGTCTACAGATGGGACCGACTTGGTTCGAAGTGGACTTCCAAGTGATAGACGTCCCGACATCTTACAAACTGTTGTTGGGGAGACCCTGGGTCCATGATTTTGGGGTCGTAGCGTCAACACTGCATTAGGCGGTAAAATTCGAGTGGAACCACCAAGAGGTGATTATTCACAACGACGGTTGCAATCATATCTATGGTCGCCAGACTATCCCGGTCATCGAGGGAAGAAGAAAGCTGGGTGGAGGAAATTACCACCACATTGAACGGGTCAATGCTATCGACATGGACAAATGGTGGGATAGTAAGATTGAGAGAATCCTGAACTGGAGAGGATACGAACAAGGAAAAGGGCTCGGTAAGAACCTCCAAGGGATCACGATGCCCATCAAGCTCAAGAAACATGGTACTACTTTCGTGTCTGGGGTATGAATACACCTGGGAAGAATTCAACGACTGTTCACCACCATGGCGCGGTCCCTACTACCCTTTGGAGCAGTGAATACCTCATCTAGAACAGACCTCCAAGCAGGCCGACATTATCTATGATCATACAAATAGGAATCACTTGCAACAATGAGGAATTTGTTCCTAGAGGACGACGATATGGATTGCTGTGTTGTTCTCGAGGAGGAGGGGGAGGAAAGCCCTTCCATACAGGCTGTAAGCGAGGGGACATCTCTTAAGAACTGGTCTATCAAGACCATCAAAGCCCGACAAGCCTCGGGGTAGCAAGGCTAAAACAAGCATTACTTACTATTTTATTTACTAAATGACTTTCCTTTTTCTGCATTTTCATTTCCCGCAATAAGATCCTCAATTTTCAAAACTATTATGCAATTTATCAAAGCATCTTATAACTTTCCCTTACGAATTCGATATTTATTGTTACCGTTTTTCTCTCATTACTCTATCTATACAGCATTACTACTACTTGTCTTGATGAACCGATGATTGTGACGTGCTACTAGACGACGCAGCAGACAGATATTGATTCAAATGAAGATGATATACCCGATGAGATAGTTAAAGAGGTCGAAAACTTTGAAAACAGACCTAAGTCCAATCTGGATGAGACTGAGGTTAGCAACTTGGGTGATTTAGAAAACGTCAAGGAAACACGGATCAGCATTAACTTGTCACCGTCCAAAAAGAAAGAATACACAGAGTTTCAAAAGGAGTATGAAGACATATTTGCCTGGTTGTATGACGACATGACTGGTCTAAGTATGTCCATTGTGACTCACAAGTTTCCAACCAATCCAACATGCTCGCGAGTAAAACCAAAGCTCAGAAAGTTCAAACCTGACATGAGTTTGAAAATCAAAGAAGAAGTTACCAAGAAGATCAATGCCAAAGTCCTCCGGGTGTTTGAATAGCCAACATGGTTAGCCAACATTGTACCTGTGTCGAAGAAAGACATAAAGGTCAGAGTTTGTGTCGACTACCGGGATCTCAACCGGGCCAGTCCGAAAGATGAGTTCCCCTTGCCAAATATACACATTCTAATTGACAATTGCGCCAACCATGAATTACAATCACTTGTGGATTGCTTCTCTGGTTATCATCAAATTTGGATGGATGAAGAAGATGTAGAGAAAACGGCGTTCATTATGCTCTAGGGAGTGTACTATTACAAGATGATGACGTTCGGCCTAAAGAATGCAGAGGCCACCTACATGAGGGCTATGACCACCATATTCCATGACATGATTCACAAGGAGATTGAGATATATGCGGATGACGTCATTATCAAATCAAAGAAAGTTGCTGACCACATGGAGGATTTGAGGAAGTTCTTCAATAGGTTGTGAAAATACAATTTGAAGCTGAACCCCGCGAAAGTGTGCATTCGGGGTTCCTGCTAGGAAGTTGTTAGGATTCATTGTCAGCCGCTGGGGAATATAATTGGATCCGTCAAAGGTCAAAGCCATTCGGTAACTACCACCGCCAAAGAACAAGAAAGATGTTATGAGCTTCTTGGGGAGGCTTAATTACATTGGCCGATTCATAGCACAATCGACAGTCATCTATGAGCCGGTCTTCAAGATGCTGAAGAAGGACGCCACAAATAAGTGGACCGAGGATTGTCAAAAGGCTTTCGACAAAATCAAAGAGTATTTGTCAACACCAGGGCAGCTGGTGCTAAAGAAAATCCTCCCACATCAAGACGAAGCCAAAGGAAGTTCTCTCCCAACTGGCAGGGTCCGTACATGGTTCACAGACTACTGACAGGAGGAGCACTCATACTTGCAGAAATGGACGGAGAAGACTGGCCAAGACCAATCAATTCAGATGCAGTCAAACGCTACTATGTGTAACTCTTTATGCTTTTGTCAACAATGTAAACTGAACTACGCCGGACCTGATTCCCGTTTAAGAGGGGATACGTAGACAGCCCTATGGGTTCGGTCACAATTCAATAAAAATCTCATTTTCCCCATAATTAGAAACCGGGGCTAAAATTTGAGGAGGACCCTCAAAATTCTGAGACAAGTTCAGCCGATCACCGCACGAGCACAGTCAGAAGTATTAACCTATCAAACTGGGGAAAAATTTTGAGAAGGACCCTCAAAATTCAGTGGCAGGAGAGGTTGCAAGGTCTCGAACCGCGTCACGGTCGTCGGTTCATCTAAAACTATTTTAGATTATATGATTATATTATACTTTTACAAATCATGCATATTTATTGAAATAACTTGTTTAGCAAAAGCTACCCCAATGATGCAGACAGTATCATCATGATCCATCGAAAGAGTCAAGTAAGACCAGCAGGAATGCGAACTAGCCTTCCCCTACAAAACTCACGATTTTTCTTTGGATGCAGGCACAAAGATCGCAAAATCCCAAACCATACTATCCGTACGAAGGACATACATTGACATGCTTCTCAAGGTAGTCGCACATGCCAACATTTTTTATCAGCACAAATGATGCTTCAATATATCACAATGCTCACAACAATCACAGTGCCACAATTTATCATCAGCTAAGAACTCCTACTGTCGTTTTATTTCCTGTATAAAATCTACTATTCTGCCTTTCATCTTGCATAAGGCTACCATTCTGCCTTCTGAGACTAAACGTTGTCTCCATCTGCATATGCATTGCCTAAGGCTACCATTCTGCCTTCCGAGACTAAACGTTGTCTCCATCTGCATCTATATTGCATAAGGCTACCATTCTGCCTTCCGAGACTAAACTTTGTCTCCATCTGCATCTGCATTGCATAAGGCTACCATTCTGCCTTCCGAGACTAAATGATATCTCCATCTGCATCTGCATTGCATAAGGCTACCATTATGCCTCTCGATACTAAGCGTTGTCTCCATCTACATCTACATTGCATAAGGCTACTATTCTGCCTTCCGAGACTAAACGATGTCTCCATCTGCATCTGCATTGCATAAGGTTACCATTCTGCCTTCCGAGACTAAACGTTGTCTCCATCTGCATCTGCATTGCATAAGACTACCATTCTTCCTTCCGAGACTAAACGATGTCTCCATCTGCATCTGCATTGCATAAGTCTACCATTATGCCTTCCGAGACTAAACATTGTCTCCATCTGCATCTGCATTGCATAAGGTTACCATTCTGCCTTCCGAGACTAAACGTTGTCTGCATCTGCATCTGCATTGCATAAGGCTATCATTCTGCCTTCCAAGACTAAAGGTTGTCTCCATCTGCATTCACATCTTGCTTATGGCTACCTTTCTGCCTTCCGAGGTCAAGCTCTACCTCCATCTGCATTTGCATAAGGCTACCATTCGTCCTTCCGAGGCTAAAACGCTGCCTCCCATTTACTTTTAAAAGGCAACCCCGCCTCTAGCATTATATACTTCGCTTTCCTTTCAGGATAAGCTCTGCCCCTTTAATTTGCAAGACTAAGCTCTGTCTTGTTAGCATCATGTTATTGCATCTTCATGGGATGAAATATCGCCAACCTATCCAAAGGCATCATCGTTCGGAGGCACCATCTTCATGGCCCGAGAACACTATTTCATGGCCTGAGGATCTCTTTTATTAGTTTGCATATCATTATTCAAAGGCATCATGGTTCGGAGGCACCATCTTCATGGCCCGAGAACACTATTTCATGGCCTGAGGATCTCTTTTATTAGTTTGCATATCATTATTCAAAGGCATCATGGTTCGGAGGCACCATCTTCATGGCCCGAGAACATCATTTCATGGCTTGCGAATCCGGCATCAAGCAGTTCATGGCTCAGGACATCATGGTCTAAAGACGTCATCCTTAACCGTCCAAAGACAACATTCATAGTCAAACAGGAATTTGCATCATGTTTAAATTACGCCTGATATATGCATGTTATTAATTTGTAGGAAATCCGGCTAGGAACAGCCAGCCAAGCAGGAGCGGCCCCGCTCCAGTTCTCTTAACTACCCCGTCAGTCGTACGTCCGCCTAACCCTATACTCTGCACCCGTTCTTGTAAAACATCATCTGTATACTTCGTCGATGACTCTTGAACTACATACGGCCTGATTCCTGTAAAACCAGGGATATGTAGGTAGCTCAAAAACCAGGGTGCGGCCTAAATCTTGCGAACCATTTCTACTCGGTCACAATTGGCCATCATATCTTTACCCCACAACTCTTTCATCCTTCCCGGGCAAAGAGGGGCAGCTGTTGATACCCAATATTTTCCTCCAGCAATTTTTAAAATTTGCATATATACCTCCAAAATCGCTTTTTATAATAACTGGCATTTTTCCATAATTTTCCATATTTTATTAATTTCTTTTCCAATTTATTCAGTATTTTTATATTCGATAATTATTCATAAATTATATTATAAATAATTTCAAATATTTCCCAGCTCAATATACTATTTTTAATCCTATTAGGATTTAATTCTTTCATAAATTAGCCAATTTGGCATTATTTAGTTATAATTACAGTAATTTTACAATTATAGCCTAATTGTACATTTTATACCATTTAAATCACTTATTAGCCATTTTATATTTTTGATACTAGCGAATTGCCTTAATTTAATTTATTTGGCCTCAATTTCATTTTTTATATAATTACTATCTATTTGTTATTAATATTTATCTATTTTAATGGGTATATAACTTATAGCCATTTTTAAATTTCAATTTCAACCTAATTTACCCAAACCCCAGCCCAATTGAATTACCCAATACCCAAGCCCAAATCCTACCCAAACCCGACCCAACTCTTGCTAAATCCTGGTCGTTGATCAATTTTGATCAACGACCCCGATTAAACCTTTCCTTAATTAACTCTTACCTAACCCCTGTTGACCCAAGTCACTGCATAGTTTTGAAGATTGACAAATGTCTACTAGTTGAACCAGGTCCATCAGAGCACACATACTTGAACATAATGGCTAGCACATAAATCGTATGTGCATAGGAGATAAATGTGATTGTGAAGTATCAATGAAACAAGAGATTGTCTCCTAATGCGAAAAGGTTGCAAACTAATAAAGAAGATAGAAGTTGAATTCAGCAAGGATAGTAACAAAGGAAGGAAGTTGAGTTAAATTCGAACTCTTTCACCCAGTTAGAGTTGTACTAGAATTTAACGACAAACTCAACTACTGACACTATAAATACTTGAAGTATTCCTGCTGAAATTCTGGACGCACAAGTACAGAAGTGAATCAAGATCTGAAAGCAAAATTCCCAGTTATTTTGCAATCACAATTATTGTGCGATACAAAGGCTACAGATCAGCTAGAAGAACCAGTTCCATCGTTTGTGTATTGAGTCTAGTTGATTGTAGAAGGAGTTTTAATATTGTATCTTTTCAGCTTTCATAGAAGCAATTATAATAGGTACACATTGTTCAAGTTAGAGTTAACTTGAAGCCTGTAGAAATTAGCTAGAGGCTAGTTGATACGAAGGGATTAGAGTTAGTACTAGGATTACAAAAGAGTTTATTTTGTAAGTCCATTTGGTTCAGAGTTTTTAATGAAGAGTTTGAGCAAATCCTACTGAGGAGTAGGTCGTGGTTTTTTCACCTTTTGATCCAAGTGTTTTCCACGTAAAAATCTCTGTGTTTTTACTTTACTGCTTGTATTATTCCGCACCAGTAGAAGTTGGAACACAAAGAAGAACCAGGTTCTTCTTGTGAGACAGCACTCAAAAAATTGGGTACCACACATTTAACCTATATTCTTGTGTGGTATTGACGTCTAAAACATCAATTGGTATCAGAGAGGGTTATCCTTTAAAAGGCTAACACCTTGGAAAAGATCAAAATGAGTGCACCAGCTTGGAATTGGGAAGGTCAATCAACTGCAAGGCCACCACTCTTCAATGGCTAGTACTACTCTTGGTGTAAGAATAGGATGAAGGACCACCTGATTGGAGAAGACTATGAACTCTGGGACATAGTCATTGATGGAACTCTAGCTACAATAAAGAAGACTGTTATTGGTTTAGATGTACCAAAGACTAGGGTTGATTGCACTGCTTAATATCTGAAGAAATGGGAGAAGAATGCTAAGGACAAGAAGTTGCTAGTTTGTGGATTAGGTCCAGATGAATACAGCAGAATCCAAACTTGCAGAACAGCCAAATAAATCTGGGATACTCTACAAGTAGCCCATGAAGGAACACCTCAAGTAAAGAGGTCTAGAGGTACTCTACTATACTCTTAGTATGAAAACTTCACCATGAAAGAAGGAGAGACTATCCAAGAGATGTACACAAGGTTTACAACCTTGACTAATGAACTGAAGTCTCTTGGAAGAGTCATTTTGGAAGAGGAAAGGGTTGAGAAGATCCTGACAAGGGTCATGCCAATTTCTTGGGAAAGAAAAATCACTGCTATCCAGGAATCCAATAATATGGCAACCTTGAGATTGGATGAGCTGATTGGAAACCTCACTGCCTATGAACTAAGAAGACAGACGATGAAGATGGATGGTCCAAAGAAGGAGAGGAGTCTAGCACTAAGAATCACTGAGGGAGCATATCTGGAAGAAGATGAGATGGCCATGATTACCAAAGAATTCAGAAACTTTCACATGAGGAAGAAGGGCATCTCTAGAGGAGGAAACTACAACAAAGTAAAAGCTCCAGAAAGGCCAACCAACGAGGGATGCTACAAATGTGGTAAGACTGACCATATCATCAAAAACCGTCCTCAATGGGAAGTAGAATGGAAAAAGGAGAGATATGAAAGAAGGAACAGGAAGAAGGAACTGGTCCAACCAAAGATAACCACAACAAAGGATATGGTTGCTGCTTGGGGGAAAGTTCAGATGAGGAGTCAGAAGATGGGAAGACTGAAGATCAGGCACTCATGGCCATTGGAGAATCTGATGAGGAATCACATGAAGAACCAGAGGTAAGTATCTCCCATCTTAAAAATGAAATAAAGTTCCTATCTAAGGAAATACTCTCTGAGTTGCTACTTCATTTCATAGATGATTTTGAGGAAACAACCAAAGAGAAGAATCAACTCTCTAAAGAATGTGCAATTCTAAAAGCAAAGTGCATGAACCTGGAAATCAAAGTCAGTGAATCTGAAAAGAAAAACATTGTCTTGTTGAACCAAGTTCATCCACTTGAGACTAAGATTCTAGAACTAAAATCTGAGAACTTAAAACTGAGATTAGGATCCAGTAAAAAGGTTGTTGATCACTCTCATGTCATGATAGAAGAAAATTTGGGAAAACTAAAAGATAAAATGTATGCCAAGGTTGAACAGATAAGATCACTTAAAGAAGAGCTTGGCAAAGTCAAACATGAGTTAGATAGAACTTGTAAATGGAATAAATCCTATGATGCCTTGACATGGCTTCAAGAGAATCAAAGTAGCAACAGGAGAGGGCTTGGTTATGGGAGTCAATTGCCCAAGTGGGATCCCAAAAGCAAGTATCTCACTCTCCCTGAAAATAAAATCTGCACCAAATGTGGTAAGATTGGCAACTACAAATATGAGTGTACTGCAAAGAGAAGGCCAGTCGAAAAAATGAGAGGTTTGTCAAAAAGAAAAACTGGCTACCAAATTGGGACAGAAAAAATTTGATTCATCCATTCTCTCATAGAAAAGGACCTAGACTAGTTTGGGTTCTTAAAACTAACCCCTGATTTCCTCTTGTAGGTACAAGTTAGAGGAAGAAGCCAAATTTGGTTTTTGGATAGTGGCTGCTCAAAGCATATGACGGGGAACAAGGAACAGTTCCTTTCACTTGAAAACCTCAAAGGAGGAAATGTCTCCTTTGGAAATGGAAAGAAAGGTGAAATTATAGGGGTTGGCAAAGTAGGTAAGGATGACACACGTTCCATCGAACATGTGTACTTGATAGATGGCTTAAAATATAGCCTGATCAGTGTTTCGCAATTGTGTGACAGAGGTAACCTGGTTGCTTTCACATCCACAAAATGTTTTGTGATTAACTTGCTTACTGACATGATTATTTTGCAGGGAAAGAGAATGAATAATATCTATGTCATAGACTTGTCCCACTGTCTAAAAATGAACTCACTTGCTTAAGTGTTTTGGACAGTGATCCCCTCCTTTGGCACAAACGACTTGGACATGCAAGTCTAAATCAGCTTAACAAATTAGTCTCTAAGGACTTAGTGGTGGGACTCCCTAACATTAAGTTCAAGGAAGACAAAGTTTGTGAGGCATGTGCAAGGGGGAAGCAGGTAAGATCCTTATTCAAAAGTAAGAAAATGGTCAGTACCACCAGGACGTTGGAACTGGTTTATCTGGATCTGCGTGGTCATATGATAACTCTGAGCAGAGGTGGTAAGAAATATGTGATGGTGTTAGTTGATGATTACTCAAGGTTTACGTGGACCTTATTTCTGGCATCTAAGGATGAAGCATTTGATATGTTCATCGCATTTGTTAAGAAAACTCAAAATCAGTTAGGACATCAACTAGCATCAATAAGATCTGACCATGGTACTGAATTTGAAAATGCTAAGTTTGCTGAGTTCTGTGATGAACATGGTATCAATCACAACTTTTCTGCCCCTAGAACCCCACAGCAAAATGGGGTTGTGGAAAGAAAGAATAGAACTCTTGAAGACATGGCAAGAACCATTCTTCTTTCTAGCAAACTACCACACAGCTTTTGGGCAGAAGCAATAAACATTGCTTGCTATATAATCAATAGATGCATGACCAGTCCACTGGTAGAGAAAACTCCCTATGAATTACTTAAAGGGAGAAAGCCCAACATATCCCATCTTAGGGCTTTCGGATGTAAATGCTATGTGCACAATAATGGCAAAGATTCCTTAGGTAAATTTGATCCCAGAAGTGACGAGGGAGTATTCTTGGGATATTCATCACATAGTAAAGCCTATAAAGTGTACAATAAAAGAACTATGTGTGTAGAAGAGAGTGTGCATGTTGTCTTTGATGAAACTAACAACTCTTTCTGAGAGATAGGAACCAGAGGATGAGGAGCTTGGACTGGTGAGAAGCAGTGAACGCATTGAAGCAGCCATGGAATATAGAACAGGTAATGGACCGGGTCCAACTACCCCAAGTAACATGACAGGGGGAACTCAACTTGTGAACCCTGGCCCTGTCCTGTTCCACAACAACAAAACAACATGGAACTATCCATAAGTGAAAAAATAGTACTCAAACCACACAGATATCAGAGTTCTCACCCTCTGGAATCAAAACAAGAGCTTCCTTGAAAAATCTATGTGCGTTTCATGCCTTCTTATCCTTAATTAAACCAAAGAACATTAGTGAAGCCCTACAAGATGCTGATAGGGTAAATGCCATGAAAGAAGAGCTTAATCATTTTTAAAGAAGTCAAGTATGGCACTTGGTACCCAGGCCACTAGACAGATCAGTAATTGGCACTAAGTGGGTCTTTAGGAACAAGCTCGATGAGGATGGAACTGTTGCAAGAAACAAGGCAAGACTGGTTGTTCAAGGGTATAGTCAAGAAGAGGGAATTGACTATGATGAGACCTTTGCCCGTGTGGCAAGACTGGAGGCAATCAGACTTCTTATAGAATTTGATGCACATATGGAATTCACTCTCCATCAGATGGATGTTAAGAGTGCCTTTCTCAATGGCTATTTGAAGGAAGATGTATTAGTAAAAAATCCTCCAGGTTTTGAAAGCAAGGAGTCACCAGACCACGTATACAAACTGGACAAGGATCTCTATGGTCTCAAATAAGCACCTAGAGCATAGTATGAGCGGCTATCAAAATTCCTGTTAGAACATGGGTACAAACGACGCAAAATTGACAGCACCTTGTTCTTAAAGGAAAAGGGTAAAGAATTCCTGGTTGTGAAAATATATGTAGATGATATTATATTTGGGGCACCTACTGAAAAACTGAGTAAGGAATTTGCTACACTTATGGGGAGCGAGTTTGAGATGAGCATGATGGGTGAGATGAACTTCTTCTTAGGCTTGCAAATCAAGCAAAACCCAAATGGAACAATGATCCATCAACAAAAGTATGTGAAAGAACTGTTGAAGAAGTTTAAAATGAAGGACTTAAAGGAAATAGACACTCCTATAGCCACAACTACAAAATTGGATGTGGATGAACCTGGTTCATCGGTTTATCAGAAGCTATACACAGGGATAATTAGGTCTCTATTATATCTCACTGCTAGCAGACCTGATATTGTGTTCAGCGTGGGTTTGTGTGCTAGGTTTCAGGCAAATCCAAAGAAATCTCACCTCACTGCAGTGAAGAGAATTTGAGATATTTGAAAGGCACCACTGACTTGTGTCTTAGGTATCCTAAAGGTAGTAATTTCTACCTTGTAGGATATGTTGATGCGGATTATGTAGGTTTCCTGGTTGACAGGAAAAGTACTTCAGGCATGGATCACTTCTTGGGCTCCTGCCTTGTGTCTTGGGCCACCAAGAAACAGAATTCTGTAGCTTTGTCTGTTGTTGAGGCTGAATATGTGGTTGCATCCTCTTGTTGTGCTCAGTTGTTGTGGATTAAGCAACAACTCATGGACTTTGGTATAGATGTGGGGTGCATTCCTATTTTCTGTGATAACACTAGTGCCATTAGTATGACCAAGAACCTGGTTCATCATAAGAGATCTAAGCACATAGATGTTAGACACAACTTTATTAGGGACAACTATGAAAAGGGAATGATCTCAATCGAATATTATGATACTGACAAGCAAATTGCAGATATCTTCACCAAAGCACGGAGTAGGGAGCATTTTGAGAGAAACAGGCTTGAATTAGGGATGATTAAGATCACCTAATTGGAAAAACAAAAATGAAAAAAAAATTGAAAAATGAAAAAAAAATTGGCTAGAAAACTTAAATTAGGTACTTAACCAGACTAATCATTGCTCAATATCATGTCTTTACTGCCATACTCTCTTTCCATGTATTAATATGATTCCCTTGGTGCTAATGATGTTTCTCTATCTTTGTAAATTGAGGCAAATTAAAGATCTTAACAAGATGAACCTGGTTCATCCATGTTGGTTCATCTGGCTGTCAAGGTACGTACTCATCTCCATACGTTTATTAAATCAATTACAGTCATACATGAACAGGACTCTATCTATATTTGGTTCATATTCAAATACTTTGTACTTACCCAAAATTGAACCATTTTCAAGAAGTCCCGTCTCCACTTAATTAGCTTAGTTTTAGGGGGAAATTAAATGTCTAATCAATGTCAGTCCTACGACGATTAGAACTCCCACTTGAGTAAATACTCTGCCTGTTGTAAACCCCCTAGCCACATCTTATAAAAGGGTCATCATTACTCTTTTCTTCATAAAGTAACCGTGGAACCAAGTTCATCTCACTCTTCTCAAACGAAATCTGACAAATTTTCTTTTCTTCCTAACAACGCTGATTATTATGTCTTCACCACCACCTACTTCTCCTTCTACGTCATCGCCAAATCGTGATTATGATGGAGGGCTTTATGAATCCGATTCAAATTATCCATATGTATACAGTTCTCAATCACCAGAAAGAACCTCAATCCCTGAAAACCCTCTTATTCATGAACCCACGCCTAACCCTAACCCAGCCCCCCGTGGTCGTCGTGTAAAGGTTCTTGCCAGAAAATTAGTGGCTTCTGGGTCCCGTGCAAGATTCTCGGAGGAAATTCTGTAGGCTGAAAAGGATAATAACTCTGAATCATCAAGTGATTCTTTTAAATCAGCTAACAGGGATGAATCACCTGGTTCATCAAATTCTAAACAAGGTAATCTTGAGGTTAGTTCTGAACCGGCTGCTACTGAAAATAGGTTTGTGTTGGTGGGGTCCGTTATTAATGTTGAAGTGGCTGATAGGCGTAGAAAATTGGTAAAAGGTAAAACTCTTGAGAGAGAGAGGGTGAAGAAACTTTTGTAAGGGGATTTGGGGAGGATGGTACTCCATTGGCTATATGTGGTCCCATTCTTGAGAAGGTTGGAGAAGATGTCAGAGATTTAGGGGGAAGTGTAGTTGAGGAAGCAGTGGCAGCTTTAGAAAGCTTGCAGAAAGGAACAGTTGAACCTGGTTCATCTAGGGATGAGACATTGGCTGAAAGGCTAAAGAAACCGGGGGAGTCCTATAACCCTAAGAAAAGGAGGACTCACAAGTCCAAGAAAGAATCTACCCCAGTTCCTTCAAATAAGAGGAAAGCTACTGTTTCTGCTGATGCTCATGTCCCTAAGGTGCGTGCTACTCGTAATGCTGTTAGAGAAGAAGAAGAAAAGTTGGAGAAGGCTCTGCAAGAGAGCAGGAAAAAGAAGGCGTCAAAGGGTAAAGCTAAGATTGGAGAACCTGTTGAGGTTGTTGTTATTAAAGAGAAGACGTTGGACCTGGTCCAACAAGAGGATCAGCTTGCTCCAGTTGTTGTTGGGACACCAAAACCCAAAAAGGCTAAGGCTTCTTCAAATAAGTCAGCTGATGTGTCCGCCGCAAATCCAAGCACTCCTAAAAGGACCGGGTCCAAGGCAAAGAAAGTGAAGGTTGTAGAGAAAGATGATGATGCAGACTAGACTGGAGAAGAGGAGAAGGAAGATGATGTGGAGACTGACACAATCATAATGTTTGGCAAGCGAACAATCTTGAAGGGCAAGTTGTTCAAAGATCTAGAGGAGCCTGGAATGAGATACCTACAAGACACTCTGGACATGCAGGCTGGCAAGGGCTGAATTGGTGGAATTCATGGGAAATGCCATTGTCAAAGACGGCAGGGTCACCTCTATGGTCAAAGGAGTTCAAGTTTCCTTTGATGCTAAAGAGCTGGGTGAAATTCTAAACATACCAGCTGAGGGCTATGAGGACTACACAAGGCAGAGATGGCCTTGTCTAGATGGGATGGCCTCAGCAATCAACATCACCAGATTCTTCAGTGACAATGAGAGGGAGATTGAACCCAGGCCGGTCTACAGAAGTGAAATGAAGCCAGAGCACAAGTTGTTCTTTGAGTTTGTCATCAAATTCCTGTTGCCCAGACAAGAAAGAAGGCACATAGCCAACTATATGGATCTGACTCTGATGGAGTGTCTGTACAGGGGAAGGCAAATCAATTGGCAAGATTTCATCATCCAACTCTTGGACAGAGTTGTGAATTGAACCAAAGCACATGCAATCCCATATGGATTCATTCTGACATATGTGCTTGCACATTTCGGGGTTCAGGTGAAGAAGGATGAAATGGCGACTGCCAAGGATTATTTTGGGAAGGAAACTTTGCTTACATGTGATTACATTGTCAATGTTCTTGCAGATGAACCTTGTTAATCTAGGAAGAAGCTAGTCAACAGCAAAGTATGAACTCTGGTGCAGGAGAGCGAGATCAAGGATATGGAGATCCTTCGTTTGAAATCTCGTGTGATTAAGGTTGAAGTTGAGCGGGATGCTCTCGGGGCTGAACTAGCAAAAGAGAAGGAAAAGAACGAGGGTGTTCTTCAACAAATGCTTTCTCTTCTACAAACCAAGACCACAACCTCCTCTGCACCTTCCCATCCTTAGGCTGTCCAGAGCTACCAAATTACCCCATCTATGATCCAGTTCAGGATTCTGTTCTTGTTTCTATTTTTTTTAACTCTGTTTTGCTCATGGTTTTTGGCCGTTTTTGTTTAAATTGTCTGGTGTTTGATGTTCGTTTCTAATCAATGAATTTTGCTGTTTAGTTATTGACTTGTCTCAATTTCTTATTTAGCTTACATTTATTGGTTTCTTGTGTTGATTAATCATGTTTTGCACCTGCAGTTGCCTCAAATGGCCATGAGTAATAATTAATAAATCTGGTAAGTGTATCATTTTGCATATGTGCTGACTTTTAAATTTTTTTTAAAGTGATACTTATAACCTAAATGAACCTGGTTTCTCTATGATTAATGCTTAAAATCGTACAAAGTGTTTGAAGTGTATACATGATTAAGCACAAAGTTTGTCATCATCAAAAAGGGGGAATTTGTTGACCCAAGTCACTGCATAGTTTTGAAGATTGACAAATGTCTACCAGTTGAACCAGGTCCATCAGAGCACACCTACTTGAACAGAATGGTTGGCACATAAACCGTATATGCATAGGAGATAAATGTTATTGTGAAGTATCAATGAACCAAGAGATTGTCTCCTAATGCGAAAAGGTTGCAAACTGATAAAGAGGATAGAAGTTGAATTCAGCAAGGATAGTAACAAAGGAAGGAAGTTGAGTTTAATTCGAACTCTTTCACCCAGTTAGAGTTGTACTAGAATTGAACGACAAACTCAACTACTAACTCTATAAATACTTGAAGTATTCCTGCTGAAATTCTGGATGCACAAGTACAGAAGTGAATCAAGATCTGAAAGCAAAATTCCCAGTTATTTTGCAAGCAGAATTATTGTGCGATACAAAGGCTACAGATCAACTAGAATAACCAGTTCCATCGTTTGTGTATTGAGTCTAGTTGATTGTAGTAGGAGTTTTAATATTGTATCTTTTCATCTTTCATAGAAGCAATTGTAATAGGTGCACATTGTTCAAGTTAGAGTTAACTTGAAGCTTGTAGAAACTAGCTAGAGGCTAGTTGATACGAAGGGATTAGAGTTAGTCCTAGGATTACAAAAGAGTTTATTTTGTAAATCTTTTTGGCTCAGAGTTTTTAGTGAAGAGTTTGAATAATCCTACTGAGGAGTAGGTCGTGGTTTTTTCACCTTTTGAGCCAGGTGTTTTCCACGTAAAAAGCTTTGTATTTTTACTTTACTGCTTTTATTATTCCGCACCAGTAGAAGCTGGAACACAAAGAAGAACCATGTTCTTCTTGTGAGACAGCACTCGAAAATTTGGGTAGCACACATTTAACCTATATTCTTGTGTGGTATTGACGTGTAAAACATCAACCCCCCAGACCCTTCTCATTTCACACCCCTCATTTTCATCTCTTTAATCTCTCTCTATCCCTCTGGTTCTCTCTAGAATCTTCCCCTCGCCTCCTTCCTCCGATGTAGTCTGTTCATCTCCTCCGGCCACTTCTCCTGCCGGAAATCATGGCCTCTCACCATGGCTTGGCCTTTGCTTCACTTCTACGTCGAGTATCACCACCTTGAGGCCCTCATAGGAACCAGAAGGTAGTTCACTCACCTCTCATGGTTTCTCATGCCATTTTTGGCCACCTCCGGTCGTCTAAGTAAGATCTATGACCTCTCCGGCTAAAAGCCGGTGAAACCTTTGGGTTTTCTCATTTTCTTTGGGTTCTCTGAAACCCTAAAATTTAAGGTTTTACGATTTCTTTTAGATCTGTTATAGATCTATGTATATTGTGATTTTATCGTTGTTTTCCTCAAACGTTTTTTCCTGAGTTCTCTAAGATAATTCTTCATCTTCAACTAGGGTTTCTTGGCCCCTTTTTAAAACGTTTTTATCTTCTGATTTTAGTACTAATCTTGATTTCCAGTATGTTTTTAAACGTTCTTCTTAAATCTCCTTTTTTACCCTGAAGTATTCTGACAAAGCCCTAATTTTTAGGGTTTATGTTTGTATTATTTATTACGTTTGCTTATCTATATGTTCTTCCGGACTCTCTCTGTGTTCTATGCTTCTCGTTGTAGTTCTGTTGTTAAGGCTTCCAACCTTCTATTGTTTCTGTGATTTTCTTGCTTAGGGTTCTCTGACCTTCATGACTGTTCGTTTTAATAAGTGTGATTGTTTATAGTTTACCTAATACCGTACTGATTCTGTGCATCTCTTAGTAATGATGTGATATCATCCTTGAATCTATAATTTTGTGCCTGTTCCTTATAATCCCGTATTGATTTCAAATTATTTCCGTATTTGTGAGATGATTTCCTTAATTAGAATTGATTATTTGAGATTTTAGTCCCATCCGTGATTGTTGTGGCTGATTTTTAAAATTGAATTGTATCCTACCTTATTTATGTGCTCAAACATGATGTCAAGTATCCAGTATATATTTTCCTTATGTGAAAGATTATGTATTTGGTCTTTATCACATGCCACATTCCTTACTACTCCTGCTATAGTAAAATTAGTTCGTAATTGATTCTTTCCTTATGTAACACCAAGTATGTCCGTTTGAATTAGGACTCCCTAATCAAAGGGATTCCAGGCATGTGATTGATTCTGATTGAATATTACTTCCATTATTATGTTAAACCAGTACTTGTTACCTTATTTTCTACTCGTTTTCAAAAGCTATAAATACTTTACTCTTTCTTTAGCACACACAGACATAGATACAAACTGATCTGTGCACTCTCTCTTTCACAACTAAAGTTTCATACTCTCTCTATCCTCTCTTTTGTGCTACTTGCTATTACTTTAAGTTAGTCGGCTGCAAGCCAGGGATAACCACTGTGCATCTCCTATCTTTGCTTGTATTACTGCTTTCTTCATCATACTGGTATGTTCTAATTTAAGCTTCAGTAATCAAACCAATATGTTTCTATTGATAGTTCAATTCCTTGTATTGACGCTTAGTTATACCCCTGACCTCCCCTGAACCCTTAGGAACCCTTGATTGTGGGTTTATGTGTGATTCGGCCTGCTTCACAGGCTGTGTATTTGTCCCTCAAACCTCTCACCCTGGTTTGCGACTGCTAGGACACCCTGGTCCTTTATGTGATGCTAGCTTTATTTTTGTTTTGAGTTTGGTGTCTCTCAAAAAACTATTTTTGTCAGTTGAACCTTTGTTCTAAAAAAGGCTGATCACTAAGTCCCAACTCTTTTCAAACTGTTTTCAATACTGTTTTCACTTAAACTATGAGCACATCTCACTCTACTCCTAGTTTCTTAAGTTCAGCCCCCTTAGTGTGAGAACTACCTTGGGGACCCTTTGAGTACTCTTTGAACTCTGACGCACAAGGCTGGCATTCCCACACTACACTTCCTCCATCTTGGCTGTGAAATCTGGGTGTGAGCACTGCCTGGGATCCTCCGAGGTCCTTAGGAACTCTGACACACCCGCATTATGAAAGGTTATGGAGGATCTGGAGACTTGGGCCTATTATTGCAGGCTCCCTATAGGTAACTTCTTTTTTTCCTATTTTTAATTATGTAATTCATATTCAGAAGTTTGTAATAATTATTTGTAAAAAATGATTCTGGGGTCGGATAGTTAAAATGGGTGGGGATATGCATGCTATAGTCTAAGTACAGGTAGAAATCATGCCTATAGGTTTACTTTCTTTTATATGTGCAGTAGCAACCATGTTTAGGTACAATATGCCAAGCATGCATGCATTTAGATACCATGACATTAGGTTCATTCATCTACTTTTCTTTCAACATATCATCATTCATTGCCTTCATTAGAAATCCTGTTCATAGGATCAATAATAACAAAAAAATTGCTAACATGTAATTATGCCCATGTATTCTAAAATGTAACCTAATTCCTGCCTTAGAACAAATGCGCTAACAAAATTGCGATCCTATCTTAGTGTGCTATATACGTAAACGTCTTGCTTTAGGTAAACAACAATTAAAACTATCATTCTTGTCTATCTCGAAACTATGCATCTAGAAATTCTGCATATAATCGTTCTGCATCACACTGCATTAGAAATCATGCCTTAGGGTCATACTCATTCAAATTGCACTTAGCCTAAACACATAACTCAAACAGTCTGTACCTTTATATGTGTAATAGATACAACTCTCTAAGGTCTCATTTTAAAACACCTAGTTAAGCTACTAATACATGAAAAGAACCTAATTTGTTTTACCATGTCTATAAATATTATGTAATGATTCTGCATTTTTTACGCACTTAGGTACAACATGTTTTAGGCAAAAATAACTCAAACAGTTTTCTACTGAGCATTATCCCACGCCTAGGAAAGCCTTAGGTAATTGAAATCATTAAACTGGAAATACCCCTTTTCTATGTGTACTGTTTAACTATCAGCATGCTTAAAATCAATAGGCAAGCCAAGACTAGGACTTCCTCTCTGAGTTACGAAATGAATCTGCCTCTTTGTTATTATCACCTAGATACCATGCTTTAGGATCTAAACCTGGAACTTAATTTGTGTATGAGACATGCTGTTTATGTGCAATATATGTGGAGGTATATGTGAGGCCTTTCCTGTTTTCCATGCTCCCCTTTTATTTGCGAGTCCTATTTGTTTCTTATATGTCGCTCTAGAATTTGTACCTTTAAAACCTGAGGGTCTGCCTAGCACCTCCCTTTAGGATATGAGTCCTAATTTCCTCCAGGACTGATAGGAAGGGACAGATAACAGCATGCAATAGAGTTCATGACCAATACGCACTTTAATTACCTTCACGTGGTGGAAAAGGATAGAATATGGATATGATGACCCGTGTGCTAATGCCACGTGTAGCCCCTCTTTGAGGAGTGTCTATCGGGTATTGCATTGATGTGATCCATATAATGTTAAAACTAGGATATCCCTCCTTTAAATGTTATATTAGTTCTTTTCCTTTCCAAAATTCAATAACTTGAACACACTGTTTGAAATCCTCTCTTACCTGAGCCCCTTTACCTGTTATTTTGTTAATTGTATGAATTCACGAAAACTATTTGGCCGGGAACCACATTTGTGGATCTTGAGGGGTTCCTAATACCTTTCCCTCGGGATAATCTCAAGCCCTTACCCGATCTTTGGTGATGCAAACTAGTTTCATGAGTTAATTACTCTAGGTGCCCTAACGCACCTTAAAAATCATTAGGTGGCGACTCTTCTCTTTTAATAACCCTCTTCCTTTAAAAGAGTTTTCAGAATGTCATAAACCCGATCTTCGCGAGGAAAAGGGAGGCGCGACAGTGCCTCATGTTCGCAAAGCACAATATTACTGCCAGACAAAATACCCTACGCGAATGCGACATGAGTATCACGAACGCGAAGGCATAGGCTCCCTCCCCTTTGCAAATATGCCCAGAGCCTCGCGAACGCGAAGGCCTGCTACCCAGCTCCACTCCCTTCTTCATGAACGCGGATTTCTTCTGTAAACGTGAATAGAAAATCTCCCAGCTGCCCATTTCCTTCATCGCGAACGTGAAGGACATCAGACACCAGCAAAATCGGATGTCCAAAACTCATGGAAATTCTCTGAAACATCCCTAAAACACGCTGAGGCCTTCGGGACCCCATCCAGTCATACGATCCAATCCCAAAACATAATACCGACCTACTCAAGACCCCAAATCACATAAAATAACATTAAACTCATGAATCGCACATCAATTCAAACTTTATGATCAAATCCAAATTTTTTAATCCCAAACTTACGCCGAACATGCCTAAACAACTCGGAATAATCCCAAATTTTACACACAAGTCATAAATTATCATAGAACCTGTTCCAAAGCTTGAAATCTCAAATGGACATCGATAACTACAAAGTCAACTATGGGCCAAACCTATGAACTTCTATACTTTCAAATTGCCAACTTTCGCCAATTAAAGCTAAATTAACGTATGAATCTTCAAATCCAAGTCCGTACATACACGTAAGTCCAAAATCACCATCCGGACCAAACGGAACTATCAAAATTCCAATACGAGGTCAAATATACAAAAGTCAAACATTGTCAACACTTGCAACTTAAGCTTCCAAACTAGGAACTAAGTGTTCCAATTCAATCCAAAACCTCCGCGAAACCAAACCAACAATCCCCGCAAGTCACACCATAACAAATACACCTATAGGAAGCATAAAATAAGGGAACAAGGCTCCGTAATACGACTGGCCGGGTCGTTATAGTAGCATTACCCTCACACTTGAATGGAAGTGTTAGAATAACTGATTGTGTGTAGACCATAGTTAGATGTAGCTCAACTATAGTTAGCCAGCTGGCACAAGATGTTAGAGTTAACTAGTTAGTTAATTAAGTGGAGATTAGCTTTTATATATATATATATATATATATATATATATATATATATATATATATATATATATAGCTTCCTCTCTACGCCATTCCTCTGCCTTACTCTCCTTTGCTAAACCTTGATTTTAGCTCAGCTCATAGAGTACACTGGTTTTGAAATATGCGATACAAACATTTGGAAAAAGATGATAAAGCATTAACTTAAAGACATTTAGGGATGACTGATAAACAATTTAGATATCCTGGTAGATTAATTGTAATAATTTTGCTAGAAAGATAGATGAAAATTTATAAAAGAAAAGGGAAGAAGAATCTCCACAAAATACTTTTTAGTTGTTGATTTAAAAGCCAGATAAATATTCCAACTCATTTGGCATCCTATTTTCAGGTAGGAGTTAATGTATTTTCTGTCAAATTTAATTTTCGACCGACAAATCAGAGTGATTTTAAGTTACAAAATTTGGTTTAATGACTTATACGTGGTAATGGGGACGTAACTTTACGACGGGCCATTTGTTTCGAGTTATGACGGGCAGTTGGGCATAAAAAAATGTTGCACTTAGCAAATTTCAGCAGTTTCGTTCGGTTTGTTGAGAAGAAATTATATGTCACTTAGTGAATTTAAGACTATGATGCTGATTGTTTTCTCAAATGCAAATTTGGTCGACTTTTATTGCAAATAAATATAATCATTAAGTTGACACTTACCTCTGGAGCTTGGTCTGGGTGGTTGATGATCCATTCATTTCTCCCTTTTGTTACTGATGGGACTGAATTATGAAGTTGGAAAGCAACTAAAGTAAAAGGATCCGAACACTTAATTCAAGATAAAGTAATACTATATTTTAATAAAGGACTACTCCATCCAACAGCAAGAGCTACTGAAATGCCACCGTTTGCAGAATGAATCATATGAGCCTTACAACTGCGTTTGCAGGGTTTAAGAGATTGAACCATTAGTTGCTAGTACCTTAACAGTGTTAGGATTTATACTACTATTAATCATGGGTTTGGTTTAGATACAGTATTTATTATGGAAACGATTGTATATTCAGTTTTAATAAAATTTTAAATATATCATATATTAGTCTGTGTCATTTGTTTATATAATAGATGATTTGGTGTATAAAGTTTAGCTTATACACGGAAGATTAAATCATCGGTTTTTATAAGTATAAAGTTTGAATGCACAATCTAATGATAGAATTGGACAAACCATCATAGATGATTGTAGCACAAGATTAAATATAATTTATCTTGATTATGGGAATGGTTTAATTCCAACTTCTTGTGCTAGTACATTTTGTATGTATTGAACGGGCCAAGTAGAGATAAGTATTTTATACTAACTTAATAAATAAACTCTCCAGCCATTAAATGTACTTATACTCTTAATCTTGATATAATTATTATTAGTTGTGCATATTATTATTGTTTTGATTTATTAAAAGACGAGATTCTTTCGTGGGTCAATATGCGTGGTAAATGGAATAATAATAATGTACATTGGCGAAGTAATAATTAGTTGATGGAATCAATGTCTCGGGTTAGAGATTGATGATACACCTTTATGAAAGCTTACAACTTTTCATGTGTAAACCCCACCGGTGAATTTTGTATCCGACACATGAAATAAGTTACGCAAAAGTCTAAAGAAAATAATCAATAAATTAAATCGTCAGTAATTTAATTTAATTGATTAGTATCTGAATCTTAACATGTGAGTTAAATAAGATTTAATGAATGAATTCCGAAATTGAATAAGGAGTGCAATTACGAATTTTTAGTGGAATAATTCGTAATTAATTATGGTGGATATTAATTTCGAAAATTATAAATTAATTCCATAACTGGAAGCCTTGTTAATTAAATTTTGTGGTCCCTCTTGTGCTTAAATCATATGAAATAAAGGAATACTTTTTCTGGTGGAAAAGAAAACCCAACAGGTTTTGGAAAAGTGTTTTAACCCTTAAAACTTTACTATAAATACGTAAGGTTTTCCGCCTAGAGGGAGTAGGAGATGGTGGCCTAAATTTTCAGCCATTTTTCCTAGAATTTTCGCCCACACGAAATTACTCTTTTCGGATATTATTTGGGTAACACAGTACAAGACCATTGAACGTTCGGAGATCGTGATCGTGCGGGTGGTGGAGAATTCATTGAGTTGCTGTGTAATTGGAGGCTCACGAGATAGAGGAGCTTTGTTCACGCTTCAAGAAGTAACCCGTGAAATCTATTTTATGCTAGTTGTCTAGATTACATGTGATTTGATACTGGGATTGCTTCTCCTGCTTATTATAATCCATCAGTTGGTATTAGATCTCACTCACATCTAATTAGATAACTAAGTTTTTCATTGGAACAAGAATATCGTGTTTATTTGCGTTTTTGAATTACATGTATGTGATTTTCTGAAAAACTGCATTGTTGTTTTGTGAATTAACTGCGCAAAAAGATTGGATTATTCTTCTTATCATGAGATATCTGTTTTTTATTGATATTTGATTATGATGATATGAATTTTTTTGGTAAACCCTACAAAAACGCAAAACCTGATTTTGACCGAATTGCAGGTATTTTCGAAAGTCAACAAACTTGACGGTCTCCGATTGAGCTGATATTTGGTGGGTCCTTGTAATGACCCGTCCGGTCGATCCGTAGAATTTACACCGTTATTCTTGTTTCTGCCTTGTTATGCATTGTTTAGCTGTTTAGGATGTGTTGGAGTTGGTTGGTTCAGGTTGGGAATGATTGTAGGGGCTGTCGCGCCCCCTTTTTCCTCGCAGAGGTCGGGTTCAGGACATTTGAGTTTAGACAATTCTTTCTTTTTGGGAAAGGGGTTTGCATTTTGGTGAGCCGCCACCTAACGATTTTAACGGTGCGTCAGGGCACCTAGGGGTTCATTTACAACTTCGTTGCTAACCAGAGATAGGGTAAGGGCTTGAAATTATCCCAAGGGGAAGGTGTTAGGCACCCCTCAGGATCCACAAGTGTGGTTCCCGGCCAAATGGTTTTGTAAATTTGTACAGTTTAACAAATAACAAGTAGAGGCTCAAGTAAGAGGGGATTTAAAGTGTGCATGTGTTTGAAAATGATTATAGAACGACTGAATTTTGAAAAGAGTTATAATCTAATATTTAAAGCAAGGGATATCCTAGGTTTATAACAATATGGATCACATCAATGCAATACCCGATATGACACTCCTCGAACAGGGGCTACACGTGGTATTAGCGCATCGGTCATCATGTCCATATTCTACCATTTCCCGCCCCGTGAAAGTGTTTAAAGCGTGTGTTGGTCACGAACTCTATCGCGTGCTATTACCCGTCCCTACCCATCAGTCCCGGAGGAGGTTAGGACCACTATTCTAAAAGGGTGGGTACTAGGCAGACCCTCAGGTTTAAAGCGGTAAAATTCTAAGGCGGCAAGCAAAGAACATGTAGGACTGTAGTTAGTGGGAAACACATAGGAGCATATAAGAGGCTCAGATTTACCTCCGCAAATAATGCATATAATTAGCACGACTCAAACACATATAAGGGCAGTATTGTTAATTAAGATCCTAAGACAGATGCCTAGGTTAATTCAGACGATAAACAGACATGTAGTTTTGTCATTACTTGAAATCCCTAATCAGTTTGCCTACTGATTGAAAGAACCGGTTAGCATTAAGCAACACACACAAGAGAGACAGACTTCCAATTTTAGAAATTTAATCCCCTAAGGCTTGCCTAGGCGGGGGACAATGTATCAGAATTATTAGAGAAATTATTGCAGGTTGTTACCTAAACATGCTGTTCTAGGTGATGTAAATCAGAGAATGCAATGTCAGTTACCAATTTCTATTATAGGCAGACATTATGATTGTAATGTAAGACTGTTTTTTTTATATCCTTTATGAATCAACAGTTTAAACTTAAGAGAAGATGATCAAATGCAAACGAAACCCTAGAGCATGGTATCTAATATGCATATATAAATGCGGGATGGTTAAGACCTGATTTTGAATGAACAGGAGTAAGAATTTATGTTGATTTTATTATCCTAAGATCATGAATTCTAAGTGATAGGCATGAGCATAAATTAGAGGCATGTTGTACGTTAAAGCTGTAGACATGACAGCCTTAAGGACATGGTATCTAGTGCATGCTTGCCATGGTATGCAAAAGTTACAAGTTCATTAATTATTTACCTAAGACATGATTTCTATGTGAAACATGGTAAAGTACAGATTTGTTACTCGTTTCAGGCAAGATTCAGATTTAGAATGCATGAACATAATCACATGGTAGCATTTTATTGTTATTACTGAACATGCAGTGGCATAACAGTGCTGAAAACACTTTCATGAAATCCTAAAAGTATGATTTATAATGCACACATTAGGAATGTAAACCTAAGCATGACTTCTATTGCACAGATAAGGAATGTAAACCTAAAGGCATGGATTCTACCCATCTATATCTATGGAAAGCATAATTATCCATTTTTCCCTTTTTACTATCTATCCCCAAGAGTTGTTTACAACTTATTATAGGCCAATGAATAAATTACATAACTGAAATGGAAAATAAGAAGCTATTCTATAGGGAGCCTACAGATAGGCCCAAGTGTTCCAAACCTCATGCCATATGGTACTTGACAGCCTTTCATAATCTGGGTGTGTCAAAGTTCCCTAAGGACCTCAAGGGCTCCCGGGCAATGGTCATACCCAGATTTAGTGACCCAGAATTGGACATGTGCAGTGTGGAAATGCCAGCCTCAGTGTGTCAGAGTTCAGAGGGAGCTTAGGGGTCCCAAAGTAGTGCTCACACTGCGGGGGCAGAGCCTATGGTCTAAGAATAAAGTGAAGTGCAAGAGATGATTTGGAAAAGAGTTGAGTTAAAAGAACCTTTCTAAATAATAGTTTATTTGAAATAGTTTGCAAGATAGTAAGTGAGTAGTTTAGGAAAACAGTTTCAGAATCAATCATCCAACATTAAACAGAACATATTGCATAGAGACAATACAGACAAGGGAACATGGAATGGGGATATATAGAAAACAGGTTAGGATACCAATTAATGGAGTATCACAGCTTGTACAAAGCTCATACAGACATAGTTTGCCACAAAAGGTTCATGCCAAGGGCTTAAACAAAGTCAGATTGAGGGAGTACTGGGGAGATGGCAACATGCAATACACATAATTACACAAAGGTTTAGAAAAGGTCATGTGTTCAAGATTACATGGAGACTAGGTGACACATAGTGCAACTGTAGTATACTAGGGATCACAGAAGACATAAGAAAAATTACATTGAAACATGCAAGAGGCCGTGCATATGCTGAGGCTAAAGAGAAAGGTACTGAGAACTAGAAACAATAGAGTATACCAACTAGTTGCAAATAGGACAGCAGGACCATAAGTAGAAGCAGATTAAGAATAGTATAAATTGAAATATCCAAAGAAACATAGTGTTTTGAAGCTTAAACATAAATTGGAGACATACCAGTTGGAAGGATAGCATGTATAAAATGAAGAGTAAGCAAATATGTTAACTAGTTTTGGCTTTTAGCCGACTAGTAGCAAGCAAGAAATCAAGAGAAGAAGTGTGTGTGTGAGTAAGAGAGAGTTGGAACATTGTGTATGTTCGTGTGTGTCTTTCTGTTATTGTCACGCCCCAAAATCGAGGGACGAGACCGGCACCTAACCGGGTGAACCTAGTCAGGCAGACCTGGATTACCTTTCCTGCCCAACGTATTACCCCGCGTTCATAACATACATTATTTCGTGTGAGTTAGCCGATTTTAGTTTCAAAGTACATTTTACAATATATCTTCATTTGTTTACTCTTTTAGCAATTTCAACGATTGATATCCAAACATACAAGATACAAACATAAGTTCCTAACATGAACCACTGTTTCCGAGTACGTACAGTTACTACCCAAAAATACATATATACACCCTCCTCATGTCTATAGAGCCTCTACGAATACTAGGGATTTTACATAACTTGCCGGTAACAAGGCCCCGGCTATACCTTTACAACATAAAAAAAATAAGGTGGTATGATCCACACACGACCCCGAGGAGAAGAGGGCTCACCTTAACTGCTGCAGAGATGAAGAGGAGGTACCACTAACGGCGGGATGAACTACCGGCTATGGAACCACCTACATCCATATAAAAGATGTAGCGCCCCCGGCAAAAGGGACGTTAGTACTGTGGAATAGTACTAGTATGTATGAACAAAATTTACCCCAAGTACAATCAAGCAGTACGCAGATAAGAGACAGTTAATAGAATCCAACAAGCATTGCACAGAAATCGAAATACCCAAAACCAAGAGTTTCACAGATTCCCCTTTTCTTTTTCAACACCTCCATATTCAAGAGTTTCATAGATTTTCATTTCAATAGTGATAATGATCACATTCCATCCTTATTACCTCGGCCACCCTTATTACCTCGTCCACCTTTATCACCTTATCTCACCCTTATTACCTCGTCCACCCTTATTACTCCGTGTTGCGGCGTGCAACTCGATCCCACCGAACAATCAACAATCACCACCAATTTAAATCACAAAGATCTTCATCATGAAGAACAAAAATTCATAACAACCAACAACTATGTGAAGTACCAATCAGTAATTCATATATGGTGTTCCCACAATCACTAAACTCAATAAAATCAGTCCATATTTACATTCATCATTCGCTACACAGCCTTTGGCCCTTTGATACGTTCAACAACGCATTTAATAGCAACATCAACCAACAATTCAGTCACAAATATTCTCATCATCAAGGATATTCATTCGTAACAACCAAATAACCATATGAAATCACGGCCACAGAAATCTTTATCCAACAGGGAGTCATATACAGTATGCCATCAACATAAAGCTCAATTAGTTATCCACGTTTCCTTTCCATTATTTACTACACAACATTTAACACCTAGATACATTCAACATTTGGATTTGTTATCNAGTAAGCACAAGGAATCACCATTTTCACAACCTCACATAGCACGGTGGTATGGCAATCAGCTAGGACAATCAGAGAATAGAATCTTACATCTCAACACATTAGAACAATAAATTCAAATAATCTCAAACAAAGTACACATACCATATGCTCGAACACCAACAAGAAGATTCTACAAGGGTTAAAATTAGCCATACATACCTTGTGTCAAATTTTCCCTTTTTAATTTCTATAAAAAATTACCAGACCGTCAAGCAACGTCAATCTAATTCATAATGCAACACATTCATCTTAGAATTGGGAATCATTAACACAATTCGAACTCGCTTAGGCATTTTATCAAATGCTATATGACCCCTTAGATTTCTAACCCCTTATTTGTGAATATTAACCCTAACCCACTTTCTTTTACTAGATTGCGACAATTAATGGACATGAATGCAAGGTTCGTCTCTTTTATCTTCAAGAACTCCTTTAGGGGAGTTCTACTTATTAACCAAAGTCTGGAAATATAAGGGAAATGGGGTGGGGACTTACCTCTTTAAGTGAAGAAGACAATGACTCGAAAATTCCCGGGCTTGAGTGATTGTGAAAACCAAATGGATGATGTTGATACCCCTTTCTCTCAAGAACTCTCTTTTTCTCTCTCTATTCTTAGTCAGAAAATGGTTAAAAATGAAGGGGAGGGGTGTTTTATTGAACAGGGGGTCGGGTTTTAAAATTAGAAATTAGGAGCCCCGACACGGAATGCGGTCAGGAATGCGATCGCATTCCTGACATGCGGTCCACAGACCGGTCGCATAATGGCCCTCAATATGGGCCAAAACTAAAAACACACTGAGCAGGTATGCGACCACTATGCGGTCTGCATACACGTTATGCGATCGCATAGTGCGTCGCATAACCTCCCTCACCAAAAACCAATGGGAAAGAATGCGACAACTATGTGGTCCGCATAACCATAATGCGATCGCGTTCTGGACCGCTTAGTTGTCCTTAATTTGGGCTGAAGTCTGCCCAGGTATACGACCATTATGCGGTCTGCATACACGTTATGCGATCGCATAGTGCGTCGCATAACAACACAAT
>ML257210.1:260085-328763 GCA_005239495.1 Nicotiana undulata | reverse complement strand
TATATATATGTGTGTGTGTGTGTGTGTGTGTGTGTGTGTGTGTGCGCGCGCGCGTGAAGCAAGAAAGAAATTCTAAACGAAACAAAAACTATAAACTACAGCAATAAATAAAATAACTCAGCTACCTTTTCCAAGTCTCAGCTATAACCAAATTCTCACATAAGTTTCCAAAATTTCCAAATTTTGACTTTAAAATAAAAGTAAGTGTAAAATACGAAAAATAGTAGAGTAAAACAGTAATTTTTCAAATCCTTATTTCTTGGAAAATCAGTAAAACATAGGTGTCCTCCCTTAATTCTCCTTGTTGCGGAGTGCAACCCGCTCTCACCTATCCACCCTTATTGCTCCTCCTTATATACCACCATTATTACACATGTTGCGGCGTGCAACCCGATCTCACATGTCCACCCTTATCACTCTTTGTTGCGGCGTGAAACCCGCTCCCACCAGACATATCATATCAGTTTATTTATTTATGAAAACTTTCACAATTCAGGCCAAGCCTTTCACAACAATTTTGTCTCAACAATGGTAAACAGAAAATGGTACAACTCATAAACTTCATCAATTATCATTTCGTAATGAAACCAACAGGAACATATATATATATATATATATATATATCGTAACACTATCATCCAACTCTGTAACGACCCGACCGGTCGTTTTGAGAATTTAAGCTTCGTTCGGTGGCGTAAGGTCTTGAACAGCTTCACATTGTGTATATCGACCTACGTGCATGGTTGGATTCAGTTAGCGGATGATCCGGAGTCGAATTGGAAGAAACAATTCAGTTTTGGAAGCTTAAGCGATGGAAGTTGACCGGAGGTTTGACTTTTGTGTAAGCGACCTCGGGTGAGTTTTGGGTAGTGTCAACAGTTACGTATGGTGATTATAGTTGACGTTTTGGGATATCGGGGTCGGAATGCGATTTCGAGAGTTGGAGCAGCTCCGGGATGTCAATTGGGACTTGTCTGCAAAAATCGGCGTCATTCCAGGTTGCATTGATATGTTTCGGCACGAGTTTAGAAGTTTGAAGATTTGAAAAGTTTGTAAGTTCCAATTATGGTGTGATTTGTCATTTCGACGATATTTGATGTGATTTGAGACCTCGAGCGAGTCCGTGTTAGGTTATATGACTTGTTTGTGTGTTTAGACGGGGTCCCGAGGCCCTCGGGTGTGTTTTGGGTGGGCTACAGGCCATTTTCTTCCATTTTTGGACTGTTGATGCCTGTTATCTGGTTTTCTCCTTCGCGTTAGCGTCCCATCCTCTGCGTTCGCGAAGTGTAATATTGGAGGAGGGAATAATCCTTCTACATGTTCGCGTTTATCCTCCCACGTTCGTGTAGATTCTCGTTTCTTGTTCTTCGCGTTCTCACCCCCACCCTCACGTTCGCATAGTAGAAATTAGGAGTGGGGACTATTGGTTAATTTCTTCTTCGCATTCGCAAGTTTCCCTACGCGTTCGCATAGGCTCCCACCCTTCTCTTCCGCATCCGCAAGCTAGTCTTCGCGTTCGCGAAGTACAACCTGGGCAATCTCATTTTTTCTTCTTCGCGAACGCGATTGTTCCTCCGTGTTCGCGATTCATTAAATGCATGGGCAGAATATAAATCTTCAAACTCGAGGGTTAGGCCATTTTTATCATATTTTGACTTCTAGAGCTTGGTTCTTGGCGATTCTTTGAAGGTTTTTCACACAAATCGATTGGGTAATTATTCTTCAACTAGAATTAAATATATTCCATGATTTTATCTTTATTTTCATCATTTAATTTGTATTTTGAGTTGAGAAAAATGTTGGTTTCGAAAGAAATTTCTAAAATGAAAAATCGTGATTTGAGGGACCAAATGGTATCGGAATTTGATAAATTTTGTATGGTTGAACTCGTATCGGAATGGGTATTTATTTTGTCAAATTTGACGGGTTATAAGGTGCAGGCCCGGGGGTCGACTTTTGGGTCAATTTTTAGATTTTTGTTAAGATCGAAACTTTATTATTCGGAATAGTTCATTATACGATTTATGTGTGTTTTGAAGTTGTTCTAGTTGGATTTGAGCCTTCCAGAGGCCTTTTTACCCAGGAAGTCCATTTTAGAGTACCGGGTTGTCGTCTTTGAGGTAAGTATCTTGCATAACCTCTTGTGGGGGAATTTCCCCTTAGGATTCGAGTCTTCTATGTTGATTGTAGCCCGTGTACGCGAGGTGACGAGTGCATATTCGGACTTATTTTAGAAGGTTGGCCTTTTAGGGTCCTTAGGTCCTTATACTTCCTGTGTATGAAGTTGTAATTGTTATGACTGCGTTCCTGATTGCTAATTTCATCCCTTCCTGCTTGAATTAGAATTTCTTGCTTTTAGGTTCCCTTTGTTGTGTATTTGATCTTAATTAACTTAACTGAAGACTTTACATGTTCTATCATTATGTTACATCTTATTCGTAAACTGCCTATTTAGTTAAAATTAGTATTCTCTCGCTTATGATTGGTTAGGAATAATTGGTGTCAAGCATGCTAGTGAGTCGTATATTGTGATTCATATGATTTTTCACTAAGTACTACTTAGTCTTAATTTGATAATTATCCATGTTAATGATATTTCTTTGGTGTTGCATATTGTTGAGTATTGGTTCAAGTGAAGATTTATTCCGTGAAGCTAATGGTTTAAGTGAGATTGGTTATAGTTGTTTCCCTTGCCGGGATGATTTGGTTTCTATTGTTGACTCCCTTGCCAGGACGTTATGATTTTTATTATTGTTTATACTGTTGATTTCCTTGCTGGATTGTTGTCATTGATTTGTTTGGGTGAGGAAGAGTGTAAAAGCACTAAGGGTGATGTCGTGCATGATATTGTGAGTGAGAGTAAAAGAACGAAGGGTGATGACGTGCCATATTATGAAACTAAAAGCACGAAGGGTGATGTCGTGTCATGTTTATGAAAGAGTAAAAGCACGAAGGGTGATGTCGTGACGTTTCTATTGATTTATGGTGAGGATAAGAGTGAAAACATGAAGGGTGATGCCGTGTCGTTTCTATTGATTTATGGTGAGGATGAGAGTAAAAGCACGAAGGGTGATGTCGTGTCATGTTTATGAAAGAGTAAAAGTACGAAGGGTGATGTCGTGACGTTTCTATTGATTTATGGTGAGGATAAGAGTGAAAACATGAAGGGTGATGCCGTGTCGTTTCTATTGATTTATGGTGAGGATGAGAGTAAAAGCACGAAGGGTGATGTCGTGTCGTATCTATTGATTTATGGTGAGGATGAGAGTAAAAGCATAAAGGGTGATGTTGTGCCGTTTCTATTGATTTATGGTGAGGATGAGAGTAGAAGCACGAAGGGTGATGTCGTGCACTTGTCCTTGTATATTTATTTCCGTTATTTCAAGTTTGATATTTATTGCACTTGTCTTTGTATTATTATTTCCGTTGTTTCAAGTTTGATATTTACTGCACTTGTCTTTGTGTTATTATTTCCATTGTTTCAAGTTGTTATTTACTTCACTTGTTTCTGTTATTATTTCCATTGTTTCAAGTTATATTTAATGCACTTGTTTCGGTGTTACTATTTCCGTTGTTTTAATTTTGATATTCACATTGTCCCCTTACTTCATTATTGTCATAACTTGGTATTTCTCTCCCCTCCCCCCCCTCCCCGTACTATATGTCTAATTATGAACTACGGGACGGAGATCCCGGTAGCTTTATCTCAACGAACCTGTATTCAAAAGATACTTATTGGAAATGCGTTGTTGAAAGGCAATTTACCTTGAGAAAGAGTATGTTTGAAAGGCTATCATTTTGAAAGGAATAATTGAAAAATATTTATTTTCGGAGGAAACTACGAGTGCAAGACATTTATTGGGAAAGTATATTTTAAAAACGTTTATCTTGAAGGAATTACATTTAAGGATTTTCTTACTGCAAGGTATACATATATATATATTATAAGGTTTTCAATATAAACTGGTGGGTGAAATGTTACATTCGAAGATTTGACTAAGTTATTGGAGTTGTTAGCTAAGGTCGGAGATGGAAATTAATGCAGTGCCGAGTTACTATTGTTTTACTGTGTTGGGGTTTCTGGCTTTTGGCTTGTATTTTCGTCCATCCTTCTGTGTATTATCATGTCGTTCCGTTGTTGTTCGTTGTATTTCTTCCCGCATCGTGGTTGTTCTGTGGTTTACTATTTTGTGTAGCCATTAGGTAGATGTCATATTCTGTCATTTTCTATATTTATGCCTGTTTAATTTATTAGACCACTGGGTGTCTTGACTAGTCCTCGTCACTACTTCACCGAGGTTAGTCTTGATACTTACTGGGTACCGTTGTGGTGTGCTCATACTACTCTTCTGCACATTTTTGTGCAGATTTCAGGTTTTTGCATAGCCGACCGGATGATTGTTAGCAGCGCGGTTTCTGTTGTGGAGACTCAAGGTAAAAACCGCTTCAGCGTTCGCGGTTTCGGAGTCACCATCTTATTTTTCTGTTGCACTGTTGTACTTATTTCTGAACAGTGATACTTTTAGGAGTTTTAGTGTGATTTTCTTTAAAGCTTATGACTTGTACTTACCGGATTTTAGGAAGAAGTGTAAAGTGTTGAGATTTATTTCAAAAAGCACTTAAATTAGTCTTATATTATTATTGATGTTTGTTAATAATAGGCTTACCTAGTCCTTAAGACTAGGTGTCGTCACAATACCCAACGGAGGGAAAATTGGGTCGTGACAAGCTCAATCTTTATGAATCATTACAAAACCAAGGGAACAACCAACACTTCTAAAATATTTGAAATAATACTTGACAATAATTTAATGAAACCAAATGGCCATGTAAGCCTCAATGATCATAAAATAATTAAGCCAGGAAGCACATAATTGGAAACAGGAAAGGGATAATGTTAAACAGATAATTTGGTAGTGTATAGGTACTCGTCACTTTACCTATACACGACGCACAAGCAATTTCACATAACAATGAGGTTGCGGATTCCTATTCCCTCAAGTCAAGGTTAAACGAAACACTTACCTCGATGTCTCGAGCAAATCACTGCTCTAGCACAACTTTTCCTTTAGGATTTGTCTCTAATCTGCTCGAATCTAATCATAATTGGTTCGCTATCACCAAGTATTGCTTAAAGGAATTAACTTTATTGAAAAACTATGGATTTCCCATGTTTTCTTATCAAACTACAAAAATCGACCCCGGGCCCGCTTGATCTAAACTCGAGGTTCGGACCCAAAATCAGTTTACCCACTCTTCCCTGAGCCCGGATATACAATTGGTTCTGGAATCCGACCTCAATTCTAAGTCTAAATTCCCAAATTTCGAAATTCCTATGTTCTACCCAAAAATCCCAATTTTTACCATGAAAACTCTAGATTTTTGGTTGAAATTTTGTTTAAAGTTGTTAAGGATTGAAAGAAATTAGCCAGAGATCACTTACCAATGATTTGGAGAAGTTTGTGTCTTTGAAAAATTGTCTATGGAGGTTTAGGGTTTGAGAGAATTGAAAAAGAGGTGAAAACCCCGTCCAAAGACCAATAAATACCTTGCAGTTATCGCATTTGCGAACCCTTCAAATTTCTGCTACCACCGCAAATGCGAGAAAAACATCGCATTTGCGACATATGGATAACTCGCATTTGCTTTGATCTCGCAAACCGAGATCAGGGGCCTGCCAATACCAGATTTGTTGTGTAATTCTTTTTTCTCTAAGTCCAGACACTCCGTAACCTATCCCAAAACTAACTCGAGCCCTCGGGGCTCCAAACAAAACATGCACGCAAGTCTAAAATTATCGTACGGACTTGCTCACGCGATCAAATCATCAGAATAACATTAAAAACTACGAAATTTAACTTCAAACGCATGGCTTGCTCAAGAACATTCAAAATTTCTGTTTTTTCAATCGGACGTCCAAATCACGTCAAATCAGTTTTGATTCTCACCAAATTTCACAGACAGGACTTAAATATCATAACAAACTTGTACCGCGCTCCGAAAAAACCAAGATACGGGCCCGATACCAACAGGTTCAAATATTAATTAATTTCTTTATTTCCTTTAAAAACCAGCACATCAATTTTCTTCAAAAATTGTTTTCTAAGGCTAGGGACCTCGGAATTCAATTCTGGGCATACGCCCAAGTCAGATATTTTACTACGGACCTTTCGAGATCGTCGGAACAGATATCCGGGTCCGTTTACTCAAAATGTTGACCAAAGTCTTCTAAAACAAATGTTTTTTAACTCTAAAATTACTATTTCTTATATTTTCACATAAAAGCTTTCCGTATTCACGCCTGGACTGCGCACACAAATTGAGGTAATTAAAATTAGTCTTTTTAAGGCTAATGATCCTGGAATGGAGTCTTAATAGTCATTCACTATATAAGTCAAGTTTTTATGGAATCAATTTATATATATATATATAGCATTTTTCTATAACAATAAAAAAATTATTCGGAACAAATAGAACTGTTATGGAGAGATATGACTATACATTCAAACATCTCAATAACAACCTCGATTGTTCCGAATATTTTTGGATATTATAGCAAAGTTGTAACGATCCGCTCGGTCGTTACGTAGAACCTGCATTATATTTACTGTTATTGCCTTATCATAGGTTGGTTATATTGTTTATGGTGTATTAGGGTTGGTAGGCTCGGAATCGGAATGGTTGTAGTGAGAATTGAGACACTTAGTCTCTAAAAATAGCCTTCTAGTTGGAAAAGTCAACTGAGAGTTGACTTATTGGTAAACGACATCGGAATGCGGATTTTATAGCTCATACAGCTTTGTTAAGTGATTTGGGACTTAGGAGTGTGTTCAGAATATTTTTGTGATGTTCGGTGTAGAATTAGGCTTGAATTGGCGAAAGTTAGTTTTTGGTGATTTTCGGTCGGCAGTGAAGAATAGGCTATCGGGGTAGGAATGTAATTCTGGAAGTTGGAACAGATTCGTAATGTTATTTTGGATATGTCCGCAAAATTTCAGGTCAATCGGAGTTACTTTGGATAGTTTCGGCATCGTCGGTGGAATTAAGAAATTTCAAAGTTCTTAGGCTTGAATCCGATGTGATTTTGGTATTTTGATGTTATTTTTGGTGTTCCGAGGGTGCAACTAAATTTTAATGATCATTTATGAGGTGTTGGTAAATTTGGTTGGGGTCCCGAGGGGCTCGGGATTTATTTCGGATGGTATTCGGGCAATTTCGGGCCTTAGAGAGTTGTTGTTTTCTGGTTTTTGGTGCAGCAGAAAAACCTTCTCTGCGATCGCGTAGTGCAAGTGACGGGAGCAGGAATTTATTCTCTGCGATCGCAGAGGTTGGTCAGCTTAAGTAGTACGGTCGCGTAGAACTTCTTGCGATTGCGTAGTGTAAATGAGGGGGGGGGGGGGGGGGGGGGCGTGAGGAAGAGCAAATGTTATTCACAATCGCGTGAATGGTTCCGCGATCGCATTGAAGTAATACCTGGGCAGTATTTAAATAAACCCTCCGCGACCAATACCCACGTTTCCGCCATTTTCTAACGGGAATAGAGCTTTTGAGACGATTTTGAAGAGAGAAAACTATTGTTCTTCATTGAGGTAAGGATTTTGGACCTTATAACTCGATTATATGTGATTAAGGACCAAATTATCATTGTTTAAATGAAAATCAGTAGAAAAATATAGAATTAGGGCTTGAGAATATGAGACCTTTTAGGGATGATTTGAGGGGTCAAACGAACTCCGATTTTCGAGTTCTTTATATGTACAGAATCGTGAGATGATGAAGAACATTTTGGTATAAAATTTGTCGAGTTCCGAGACGCGGGCTCGGGGGTCGGGTTTTGTGCTAAAATTGGTATTTTTCGATTGGAATTCATTCACTTAGCATGAATTGATGTGAAAACTCTGATCTTTATAGATTTGGGGCACTCGAAAGTTGATTCGAGAGGCAAGCGTGTTGCGGAATAGTTTTTGGGCTAGTTTGAGGTAAGTAATGTCTTTAAATCCTGTCCTGAGGGTATGAAACCCCGGACTTTACATCCTTTAACGGATTTGGAGTGACGCACACACTGGATGACGAGTGTGGGGCGTGCACGAATTGAAAATTTAGAAAAATTTTCCTTTTTAGGCAACTATTGAGTTGCGAAACTGCTTTTAAAGCATATGAGTTATAATATTACTATGTTTTGATATATTTGGGTTGTAAGAATGTTTGGGGCCTAGTGTCGATCTGTTTTAACCCCTTGGGGGCTATTTTACTGATACTCTCACTACTTTGAAACTATGATTTTACACTCAGTCTTTCTTGTGAAATTGTTAACACTCTTATTTGATAATATATTACTATTTCTTGAAATGAAATACTATTTTGGGTCGAGAACTGTTGGCCCATGTCACTGAATGGGTTTTGAAGATTGACAACAGGTGTCTAGTTGAACCAAGTCCATCATAGCATACACTTCTGAATGAAGCAGCTAGATTATAAATCGTACAAGTCTAGGAGATATCAGTGATTGCTAAGTATCAAAGAACTAAGAGAATGTCTCCTAATACGAAAAGGTTGCAAATTGATAAGAGAAGATAGAAGTTGATTTCAGCTAGGATAGAAGTAGCGGAAGGAAGTTGAGTTACAATCAAACTTGTCTACCAAGGAAGAGTTGGATCAGAATTGTATCATGGACTCAACAAACGACCTCTATAAATAATCCAAGTATTACTGCTGAAAGAAGTGACGCACAAGTACAACAAGTGAATCAAGTTTTGAAGCAAAAGTTCCAGAGGTTTTGCAAGCAGAATTATTGTGCAATACAAAGGCTACATTTCAACTAGAAGGAACAGTTTCATTGTCTGTATATCGAGTCTAGTTGATTGTAGTAGGAGTTTAAATATTGTATCTTATCAGCTTTATTAGAAGCAAATTGTAATAGGTACAAATTGTTCAAGTTAGAGTTAGCTTGAATTCTGTAGAAATTAGCTAGAGGCTAGTTGATACAAAGAGGATTAGAGTTAGTCCTAGGATTACAAAAGAGTTTATTTTGTAAGTCCGTTTTGGCTCAGTGTTTAGTGAAGAGTTTGAGAAAATTCTACTGAGGAGTAGGTCGTGGTTTTTTTTACCTTTTGAGCAAGGTGTTTTCCACGTAAAAATCTTTGTGTCTTTACTATTACTGCTTAATTATTCCGTAAACTGTAGTAAGTAGTAAACTAAGAAGAACCTGGTTCTTCTTATTAGACAGCACTCGATAATTGGGTACTACACAATTAACTTATAATATTTTGTAGTATTGACGTCTAAAACATCAATTGGTATCAGAGCAGGTTATCCTTTAAGAGGCTAACACCTAGGAAAAGATCAAGATGAGTGCATCACCTGGGAACTGGGAAGGACAATCAACTGCAAGGCCCCCACTCTTCAACGGGCAGTACTATTCTTGGTGGAAGAATAGAATGAAGGATAACCTTATTGGAGAGGACTATGAACTCTGGGACATAGTCACTGATGGACCACTTGCAACAATGAAGAAAACCACTGAAGGAGTAGATGTGCCTAAAACTAAGGCTGACTGCACAGCTGAGGATCTGAAGAAATGGGAGAAGAATGCCAAGGCCAAGAAGTGGCTAGTGTGTGGACTAGGCCCAGATGAATACAGCAGAATCCAAAGCTGCACCACTGCCAAGGAAATCTGGGATACTCTACAAGTGGCACATGAAGGAACAACTCAAGTGAAGAGGTCTAGAGGTACATTGCTATACTCTCAATATGAAAACTTCACTATGAAGGAAGGAGAAACAATTCTGGAGATGTACACAAGGTTCACAACCTTGACAAATGAACTCAAATCTCTTGGAAGAGTTATCCTTGAAGAAGACAAGGTTGAGAAGATCCTGACAAGGGTTTTGCCTATCTCCTGGGAAAGCAAGATAACTGCCATTCAGGAATCCAAAAATATGGCAACCCTTAGACTAGATGAGTTGATTAGCAACCTTACTACTTATGAACTCAGAAGGCAGACCATGAAAATGGATGCCCAAAGAAAGAAAGAAATCTAGCACTAAGGATCACAGAGGGAGCAGATCTGGAGGATGATGAGATGGCCATGATCACCAAAGAATTCAGAAACTTTCTCATGAGGAAGAAAGGCATCTCTAGAGGGGGAAACTTCAACAAGGCAAAGGCTCCTGAAAGGCCAGCTAATGAGGGATGCTACAAGTGTGGAAAAACTGATCATCTCATCAAGAACTGCCCCCAGTGGGAAGTAGAATGGAGGAAGGAGAGATATGAAAGAAAGAACAGGAAGAAGGAACTGGTCCAACCCAAGAAAACTACTACAAAGGCTATGGTTGCTGCTTGGGGGGAAAGTTCAGATGAAGAATCAGAAGATGGTGAGACAGAAGATCAAGCTCTCATGGCAATTGGAGAATCTGATGAGGAGACTTATGAAGAACCACAGGTAAGTATCTCACATCTTAAAACAAAAATAAAGTTTCTATCTAAGGAGAAACTCTCTGAGTTGCTACTTGACTTCATTGATGATTCTGAGGAGACAACTAAAGAGAAAGATCAACTATCTAAAGAGTGTGCAATGCTGAGAGCAAAATGCATGGACCTGGAAATAAGGGTCAGTGAATCTGAAAAGAAAAACACTGTCTTGATGAACCAGGTTCAACCACTCGAAACTGAGATTCTAGAACTAAAATCTGAAAATTTAAAGTTAAGACTAGGATCCAGTAAAAAGGTAGTTGATCACTCTCATGCGAAGTTAGAAGAAGACTTAGGTAAATTGAAAGATAAAATGTATGCCAAAGATGAGCAGATAAAATCTCTTAAAGAAGAACTTGGCAAAGTCAAACATGAATTTGATAGAACACGTAAGTGGAATAAGTCTTCTGATGCTTTAATATGGCTCCAAGAGAATCATAGTAGCAACCAGAGAGGGCTTGGTTTTGGGAGCCAATTACCTAAATGGGATCCTAAAAGCAAGTATCGCACTCTCCCTGAAAATAAAATTTGCACCCATTGTGGGAAGACTAGCCACTCCAAATATGAATGTTCTGCAAAGGAAAAGGCCAGTCAGACAAAAAAAGAGATTCATTAAAAAGAAAAATTGGCTACCAAATTGGGCTAGAAAAAATCTGATTCATCCATTCTCTCATGAAAAGGGACCCAAACTAGTTTGGGTTCTTAAAACTAACCCCTGATTTCTTTTGAAGGTACAACTGAAGGGAAGCAGCCAATTTTGGTTTTTGGATAGTGGTTGTTCTAAGCATATGACAGGGAACAAGGAACGGTTCCTTTCACTTGAAAACCTCAAAGGAGGAAATGTCTCCTTTGGAAACGGAAAGAAAGGTGAAATAATAGGGGTCGGCAAGGTAGGTAAAGATGACACACGTTCAATTGAACATGTGTATCTGATAGATGGCTTGAAATATAGCCTTATCAGTGTGTCACAACTGTGTGACAGAGGTAACCTTGTCGCTTTTACTTCCACAAAATGTTTTGTGATCAACCTGCTTACTAACAAGATTGTTTTGCAGGGAAAAAGGATGAGCAATATCTATGTCATTGACTTATCCACATTGTCTAACAATGAACTCACTTGCCTTAGTGTGTTGGACAGTGATCCCCTCCTGTGGCACAAAAGACTTGGTCATGCAAGTCTAACTCAACTTAACAAGCTGGTCTCTAAGAACTTAGTGGTAGGGCTTCCTAACATTAAGTTCAAAGAAGACAAGGTTTGTGAGGCATGTGCAAGGGGGAAGTAGGTAACGTCTTCTTTCAAAAGTAAGAAAATGGTCAGTACCACCAGGTCATTGGAACGGGTTCATATGGATCTCAGTGGTCCAATGAGAACTCTAAGTAGAGATGGAAAGAGATATGTTATGGTACTAGTAGATGATTTCTCAAGGTTCACTTGGACCTTGTTCTTGGCATCTAAGGATGAAGCATTTGAAATGTTCACCTCATTTGTCAAGAAGATTCAGAATCAATTAAGACATCAACTAGCATCCATTAGATCTGACCATGGTACTGAGTTTGAGAATGCTAAGTTTGCTGAGTTCTGTGATGAACATGGTGTGAATCACAATTTTTCTGCTCCTAGAACCCCACAGCAAAATGAGGCTGTTGAAAGGAAAAACAGAACTCTTGAGGACATGGAAAGAACCACGCTTCTATCAAGCAAACTACCTCACAGTTTTTGGGCTGAAGCAATTAACACTGCATGTTATATTATCAATAGATGCATGACCAGACCTCTGGTAGAGAAAACTCCCTATGAATTACTTAAAGGGAGAAAGCCCAACATATCCCATCTTAGGGCTTTTGGATGCAAGTGTTATGTGCATAATAATGGCAAATATTCTTTAGGAAAATTTGATCCCAGAAGTGACGAGGGAGTGTTCTTGGGATATTCTACACATAGCAAAGCCTATAAAATATACAATAAAAGAACTATGTGTGTAGAAGAAAGTGTACATGTAATCTTTGATGAAACTAACACTTTATCTGAGAGACAGGAACCAGAAGATGAGGAGATTGGACTGGTAAGGAGCAATGACTACATTGAAGCACCTATGGGATATAGAACAGGTGATGGACCAGGTCCAACAACCCCACGCAACTCGACAGGGGGAATCTCTCATGAAAATACTGGCCCTGATCCTGTTCCACAACAACAAGACAACTTGGAACAATCCAGAAGTGAACAACTGGCTCTCAAACCACACATATATAAAAGTTCTCACCCTCTTGAGAACATAATAACAGACCTGAGATCTGGAATCAAAACTAGATCCTCCTTGAAAAATTTGTGTGTGTTTGATGCATTTCTATCCATGATTGAACCAAAGAACATTGTTGAAGCCCTAAAAGATGCTGACTAGGTAACTGCTATGAAAGAGGAGCTGAATCAATTTGAAAGAAGTCAAGTATAGCACTTGGTACCCAGACCACTAGACAGATCAATAATTGGCACCAAGTGGGTCTTCAAGAATAAACTCGATGAGGATGGAACTATTACTAGAAACAAGGCAAGACTGGTTGTTCAAGGTTACAGCCAAGAAGAGGGAATTGATTATGATGAGACCTTTTCTCATGTGGCAAGATTGGAGGCAATCAGACTTCTTATAGCATTTGCTGCACACATGGAATTCACTTTGCATCAGATGGATGTAAAGAGTGCTTTTCTCAATGGCTACTTGAAGGAAGAAGTATTTGTAAAGCAGCCTCCTGGTTTTGAAAGCAAAGAATCACCTGATCATGTATATAAACTTGAAAAGGTTCTCTATGGTCTCAAACAAGCACCTAGAGCCTGGTATGAGAGATTGTCAAAATTCCTGCTGGAACATGGGTACAAACGAGGCAAAATAGACATTACTTTGTTCTTAAAGGAAAAGGGAAAAGATCTTCTAGTTGTACAGATTTATGTTATCATATTTGGGGCAACAACTGAGAAACTCAGCAAGGAATTTGCTACATTAATGGGGAGTGAATTTGAAATGAGTATGATGGGTGAGCTAACCTTTTTCTTAGGTCTGCAAATCAAACAAACTTCACATGGAACAATGATTCATCAGCAGAAGTATGTGAAAGAACTCCTCAAGAAGTTCAAAATGGAAGATTCAAAGGAGATAGATACCCCAATAGCCACAGCTACAAAATTAGATGTGGATGAACCTGGTTCATCCGTTGATCAGAAGACGTACAGAGGGATGATTGGATCTCTACTATATCTTACTGCAAGTAGACCTGATATTGTGTTCAGTGTGGGACTATGTGCTAGGTTTCAAGCCAATCCAAAGGAGTCCCATCTCACTGCAGTGAAGAGAATTTTGAGATATTTGAAGGGCACTACTGATTTGTGCCTTTGGTATCCTAAAGGTAGTAATTTTGACCTTGTAGGATATGCTGATGATGATTATGCAGGTTTCCTGGTTGACAGGAAAAGTACTTTATGTATGGCTCACTTTTTGGGCTCCTGCCTTGTATCTTGGGCTACCAAGAAACAAAATTTAGTAGCCTTGTCTACTGCTGAGGCTGAATATGTGGTTGCAAACTCTTGTTGTGCTCAGTTGCTGTGGATTAAGTAAAAACTCCTGGACTTTGATATAGATGTGGGATGCATTCCTATTTATTGTGATAACACTAGTGCAATTAATATGACTAAGAACTCGGTTCATCACAAGAGAACTAAGCACATAGATGTTAGGCACCATATTCTGAGGGATAATTATGAGAAGGGGATGATCTCAATTGAATTCTGTGCCACTGATCATCAAATTGCTGATATATTTACCAAAGCATTGAGTAGGGAGCATTATGAGAGAAACAAGCTTGAATTAGGGAGGATTAAGATCACCTATTGAAAAAAAAGGTAGAAAGTTTTATGGCTAGAAATTTTAATTGGGTACTTAATCAGATTAATCATTGCTCAGCACTATGTCTTTGTTGTCATACTCTTCTGCCATGTATTAATATGATTCCCTAGTTGCTAATGATGTTTCTCTATTTGTAAATTGAGGAAAAATAAAGTTTTTTCCTGGTTGAACCTGGTTCATCCATGCTGGTTTACATGACTGACAAGGTACGTTTTCATCTCCATACATGTATTAATTCAAGTACAATCATACATCAGTAGGACTCTATCCTTTTATGGNTCCTTAATCGATTAGTATCCTACTTGTGTTAATACTCGTCTGTTACATTCACCCCAGCCACAAGTTATAAATAGGACATCATTACCCATAGTGAATAAAGCTATAGACGAACCCTGTTCAATTCATTCAAAACTCAAATCTCCATTGTCTTTAGCCCTTTCTTCTTTTTCTCTCAAAAATTAAAAATATCGTCTGCTTCATCTGATTCCCAAAATCGTGACTACGATGAAGGATTATATGAGTCTGATTCCCCACCGGTATACAATTTTGAACCCTCTGAGACACCTGAAACCCCTGAATACCATGAGGCTTTTAGACCTACACCAAACCCTATTCCAGCCCCAAAACCCCGTCGTGTCAAGGTTCTTGCACGAAAATCTGTGGCTTTAGGGTCACGAGCAATGTTCTTGGAAGATTTGTTATAGGTTGAAGAAGAACCCAAACCTGATTCATCCAGTGAATCATTTAAATCAGCACAAGAGGAAGATGCACCTGGTTCGTCAAGTGCTGAGAAAGGTAATACTGATGTTACCTCTATGTTAAATTCGGAAAATAGATTTGTGCTGATTGGGCCTGTGGTGGATGTGGAAGTGCCAAGAAAGCCAAGAAAAACTGGGAAATTTAGTGAGAATTAGGGAGATGCAGGAGTGAAGGGTTCTGGGAAGGATGGTTCCATACTTAGTATTTGTGGCCCCATTCCCGAGAATCTTGAAGATGATGTCGTGGTGACAGGGGGAACTAATGAAGTGGAAGATGCTGCTGCTGGATTAGAACAGCTTATGAAGGAGATAGATGATCGTGTTTCTTCTGGGGAAGAAACCTTGGCTGAGAGACATAAGAAACTGGGGACTCATACAACCCCAAGAAGAGAAGGACTCCCAAGTCCATTAAGTCTAAGGCCTCAAAGAAAAGGAAAATTGATGAGTCTGTTGGTGTACTTGTTCCAAGGGTACGAGCTACGAGAAATACTGTTCGTGAAGAAGAGGAGAAGCTAGAAAAAGCTCTTCAAGAGAGCAGAAGAAAGAGAGTTGAGAAAGGGAAAGCAAAAGTGGGTGAGCCTGTTGAGGCTATTGTTGTTGATGATGTGTTGGACCTGGTCCGACAAGATGAAGAAGTTACTCCAGTAGTGATCAAGAAACCCAAAGAAAAATTGACTAAGACTTCCTCAAAGAAGTCAGCACCTATGTCTGCTACCACCATGGGTACATCTACAAGGACACGGTCCAAGGTAAAATCGAAGAAGAAGGTTCAGATTGTTGAGAAAGATAATGATCCTGATTGGAGTAGAGATGATGAGAAGGAGGTTGGAGAAGTGTCGATTGACAGAGTCGCCATGTTTGGCAAGCGACATATTTTGAAGGGAAAATTGTTGAAAGACCTGGATGAGCCAGGTATAAGGTACTTAGTGGATTTTCTGGCAGCTCAAGGCTGGAAGAACATGGTTCTTCGCTTGGAGGGCAGGCTAGTCAGAAATGAGGTAGTGGAATTCATGGGGAATGCAACTGTGATTAGAGGAAGGGTTACATAATTAGTCAGAGAAGTTGAAGTCTCTTTTGACGCACAAGAACTGGGAGTCATTCTCGACATTCCATCTGAGGGTTATGATGATTATACAAGGCAGAGATGGCCTTGCTTGGATGGAATGGCCTCAGCACTTAATATCATCAGATTCTTTTATGACAATGAAGAAGAGCCTGAGCCAAGCGCAGTGTACAAAAGCGAGATAAAGCCTGAACACAAGAAATTCTTTGAGTTTGTGATTAAATTTGTGCTACCAAGACAAGAACGCAGGCACATTGCCAATTATATGGATCTGACGCTCATGGAGTGCCTCTACAAAGTTAAGCAGATTAATTGGCCATCTCTGGTCATTCAGCTCTTGAAAAGGGTGGTAAATGGAACCAAGGCCCATGTGATTCCTTATGGATTTATACTTACTGCAGTTCTGGGTCATTTTGGAGTTCCCACAAAGAAGGCTGAAATGGTTACTGCTAAGGATTTCTTTGGGAAGGACACCTTTTTATCATGTGATTACACTGTCAGTGCCCCGGCAGATGAACCTGGTTCATCTCGAAAGCAACCGGTCAACAGCAAGGTCCGTACTCTGGTGCAAGAAAGTGAGCAAAAGGATACGGAGATACTTCATTTGAAGACTCGCTTAGTTGAGGTAGAAGGTGAGCGTGATGCTCTCAAAGCTGAATTAGCCAAGGAGAAGGAGAAAAATGAGGGTGTCCTACACCAAATGTTATCTCTTCTCCAAACCAAGAGTCTTGCCTCGTCTGCACCACCCCAAACTTAGGAATTTCCAGAACTACCCCCTCATATCCTGTCAATTGCCCAGTTCGGGACTGATTTTAGTTGTTTGTTTCAGTTTTTAATTCTGTCGTACTCATGTTTTGGTTGTATTTGGCTTAATCTGTTTTGGTGTTGATCAACCATGTTAATTAAATGAAAGCTTGGTGTTTTGAAAAATGTTTCTATTTATGATTTAGCTTACATTATTAGTTTCTTGTGTTGATTAATCCTGTTTGCACCTGCAGTTGCCTATATTGGCCATGAGTAAGAATTAATTACTGGTAAGTATCATTTTGCAACTTTTCGATGATGCCAAAAGGGGGAAGATGTGCTCCAGTGCTTCAGTTGTTTCAATTTTTGAAAATCATTAAGTGATATTTATAACCTAATGAACCTGGTTCTTGATGATTTATGCTCACAAAAATACAAAGTGTTGGATGTGTATACAGGATAAATGCACAGAGTTTGTCCTCATCAAAAATGGGGAATTTGTTGGCCCATGTCACTGAATGGGTTTTGAAGATTGACAATAGGTGTCCAGTTGAACCAGGTCCATCATAGCATACACTTCTGAATGAAGCAACTAGATCACAAATCATACAAGTCTAGGAGATATCAGGGATTGCTAAGTATCAAAGAACTAAGAGAATGTCTCCTAATACGAAGAGGTTGAAAATTGATATGATAAGATAGAAGTTGATTTCAGCTAGGACAGAAGTAGGGGAAGGAAGTTGAGTTACAATCAAACTTGTCTACCAAGGAAGAGTTGGATCAGAATTGTATCTTGGACTCAACAAACAACCTCTATAAATAATCCAAGTATTACTGCTGAAAGAAGTGACGCACAAGTACAACAAGTGAATCAAGTTCTGAAGCAAAAGTTCCAGAGGTTTTGCAAGTAGAATTATTGTGCGATACAAAGGCTACAGTTCAACTAGAAGGAACAGTTTCATTGTCTGTATATCGAGTCTAGTTGATTGTAGTAGGAGTTTAAATATTGTATCTTATCAGCTTTATTATAAGCAAATTGTAATAGGTACAAATTGTTCAAGTCAGAGTTAGCTTCAATTATGTAGAAATTAGCTAGAGGCTAGTTGATACAAAGAGGATTAGAGTTAGTCTTAGGATTACAAAAAAGTTTATTTTGTAAGTCCGTTTTGACTCAATGTTTAGAGAAGAGTTTGAGAAAATCCTACTGAGAAGGAGGTCGTGGTTTTTTCACCTTTTGAGCCAGGTGTTTTCCACGTAAAAATCCCTGTGTCTTTACTATTACTGCTTAATTATTCCACAAACTGTAGTAAGTAGTAAACTAAGAAGAACCAGGTTCTTCTTATTAGACAACACTCAAAAATTGGGTACTGCACAATTAACTTATAATATTGTGTAGTATTGAAGTCTAAAACATCAAGAACCTCGTTTTATTCATGGCCCGAGTGGCATGCTGAGAGTTTCTGACTAAGTGAGGCCAAGGGAAAATGTTGTGAGTATGTTATGATATGAGAGAGGCCGAGTGCCTGAGAGTGATTTATGTCATGATGTGGCTTGTTTATAGTGCTTGGGGTGTAGGAGCCCCTCCGGAGTCTGTACACACCCCCAGTGAGCGCAGGTACCTACTGAGTGCGAGTGCCGAGTGATGAGTGATTGGGAGGCATGAGTGACAGTGAGGTTGCTTGCGGGGCTGATACTGAGTGATGGTGAGGTGCTGAGGGAAGTTTTTACGAGTGATGATTATGGCTCGAGGGGCAGTTTTATGATGATATTTTACTGAGTTTTTGACTATGATTCACTTCATTTTTCAAACAGATATTACTGAGAGTTTTATTGAGAAATATTGGAAAGATATACTTGTTTCAAAAGATTTTATGGAAACTGTTTTTCGAACTTATGTATACTGTATCGAGACTTGATGTTTTATTGTTTTGTTGATTGGTGTTTTTGTGCTGCGTGTTTCATATACTTCAGACTGTGATTTATTTTCATTACTACTGAGTTGGCGTACTCATCATTACTCCCTACTCTCCTGTGTGCAGATCCATGTACCGGTTCAGAGCAGTAGTCGTCCGAGCTCATTGTCATCAGCGTTTGGGATTTCAAGGTAGATGTCCAGCGTCCACAGCTTCTCCACTTCCCTTCTTCATATAGTACTTAATATTTGATTCATAGCATTTATTATGACATTAGTAGAGTTATTTTATTTCTTAGATACTTGTGATTAGTTGACTCTAGTACTAGAGAATAGTTTAGACTGTGGATGTTATTATGCTTGGTTATAAACTTAGGGAAATTTTATACTTATTATGCTGGTTATTAATGGTTTTGAGAAATTATATTAAAACTAAATATGTAGTTATGTGATGGTTGGCTAGCCTAGTTCCACGATAGGCGCCATCACGACCTGTTAGGATTTGGGGTCGTGACAAGTTGGTATCATAACACTAGGTTACATAGGACTCAACGGTCATGAGCAGGTTTAATAGAGTCTTGCGGATCGGTACGGAGATGTGTGTACTTATCTTCGAGAGGCTGTAGAACGCTTCGGAAAAATCTCATTTTCTTGAACTCTTTCGTGCCATTCTATTGGTTCTTGAAATCTAAACTCATGTTTTTTCACTCTCTCACAGATGGTGAGGACTGCACTACCGATCAGGGTGACCAGACACCAACCAGACCCACAAGGGTTCGAGGCCGTGGTGGAGTTAAGGGACTAGCTCGCGCAGCAGTCGGGACAGTACCACAGGATCTCCCTATCATTTAGGATCAGGTTCCCGCCGAGGGTGCTCCAGCGGGACAGTCTCAGGCACCGGCAGTACCTATTGTTATTCTGGGTCTTCAAGAGACCCTGGCTCATATATTGACGGTGTCTACCAGTTTGGCTCACGCAGTTTCTATGTCTACTACTGCCACTGCAGCTCAGGCCGGGGGAGGCATTCAGACTCCACCTGCCCGGACACCTGAGCAGGTTGTACAGGGTATTCAGCCCAGTCGGTTGCCCCAGTTCAGGATTATGTAGTCCCATCTATGCCCGAGGATGAGCAGCGTAGGCTGGAGAGGTTCAGTAGACTTCAGCCCCCAACTTTCAGCGGCACAGAGGGTGAGGATGACCAAGGTTTTCTGGATAAGTTCCAGAGGATACTCCGTACTGCTGGTATTTTGGAGACCAGTGGGGTCTCATTTGCTACATTTCAGTTTCCTGGTGCTGCTTTTACTTGGTGGGAGGCATTCGAGAGGCATAGGCTGGTTGGTTTAGCACCTCTCACCTAGCAGCAGTTCTTCACGGTCTTTTTAGAGAAGTATGTCCCTCAGTCCCACAGAGAGGAGCAACACAGGCAGTTTGAGCAGCTGCGCCAGGGAGAGTTGTTAGTTACTCAGTACGAGATGAGGTTTTTCGAGTTGGATAGACATGTTTCGGAGTTAGTCCCTACTGACAGGGAAAGGATCAGGAGATTTGTAGATGGTCTCACGTATCAGCTTCGGATTTTGATGACCAGGGAGAGAGTGTCTGGAGATACATTTGAGCAGGTTGTTGACATTGCTCGGGACATTGAGTCAGTTCGTAGGCAGGAGCGTGAGGATAGGGAGTCCAAGAGGCCTCGGGGATCAGGTAGCTTCAGTGGTGCCCTTTCCAGAGGGTAGTTTCAGCACATCAGATGTCGTCCATTTAGACCCCCACAACCAGCTCGCCCAGCTTACAGTGGTGCATCTTCGGGGCAAGGTCCCCGCAGTTCTTATCTGGGACGTTCATCTTTTAGTGCCCTTCCAGCTCAGGGTTCCTCCAGAGCATCATCATTTCAGGGTTCTTCTATGCATAGTTCATCCGGTGGTTATCATGGTGGCAGGGGTTCTCTTCTGTCCCCATCCCCAGCTCCAGGTAGTTGTTTTGAGTGTGGAGAGTTTTTACATGGGTGGAGACACTGTCCTCGTCGTTCTAGTAGTTCATCTCAGCAGAGGGTTCAACCCTCGACTTCAGCCCCAGTCACTTCACCACCTACCCAGGAAGTTAGGGGTGGTGGCCAGGAAGCTAGAGGCCGCCCTAGAGGGGGGGGGGTCGAGCATGTGGAGGCCAACCATGTATTTATGCACTTACGGCTAGGCCTGATGCTATGGCCTCAGATGCGGTGATTACAGGTACTATCTCAGTTTGTCACAGTGATGCTTTGGCTTTATTTGACCCTGGTTCCACATACTCTTATGTCTCATCCTATTTTGCTCACTTTCTGAATATGCCACGTGAGTCTTTAGTTACGTCTGTTCATGTTTTGACTCCGGTAGGCGATACTATTATTGTGGACCGTGTGTATCGGTCGTGTCTTATATCTATTGGGGGTCTGGAGACCCCAGTGGACTTGATGTTACTTAGTATGGTTGATTTTGATGTGATACTGGACATGGATTGGTTATCCCCGTGTCTTGCTATCCTTGATTGTCACGCTAAGACCGTGACCCTAGCTATGCCCGGAGTTCTGAGAGTTGAGTGGAGATGGTCTACAGAGCATGTTCCTAGCAGAGTGATTTCTTATTTGAAGGCTTAGCGTATGGTTGAGAAAGAGTGTGAGTCTTACCTTGCTTTTGTCCGGGATGTTAGTACTGAGACTCCTTCTATTGATTTTGTCCCTGTGGTCCGTGATTTTCCAGACGTATTTCCTGCAGACCTGCCAGGCATGCCACCTGACAGGGATATTGATTTTGGTATTGACCTGGTGCCAGACACCCAGCCTATCTCTATTCCACCTTACTGCGTGGCACCATCGGAGTTGAAAGAATTGAAAGAGCAGCTTCAAGAACTCCTAGGTAAGGGGTTCATTCGGCCTAGTGAGTTACCTTGGGGTGCACCAGTGTTGTTTGTGGAAAAAAAGGATGGCTCCATGCGCATGTGTATTGATTTTAGGCAACTGAATAAGATTACGGTGAAGAAATGGTATCCTTTGCCCCGTATTGATGACTTGTTTGACCAGCTTCAGGGAGCTAGAGTGTTCTCTAAGATTGATTTGAGATCCTGGTATCATCAGTTAAAGATTCGGGATTCTGACATTCCGAAGACTGCTTTCAGGACCAGATATGGTCATTATGAGTTTCTGGTTATGTCATTTGGGCTGACCAATGCCCCAGCCGCGTTTATGCAATTGATGAACAGTGTGTTTTAGCCTTACCTTGATTCGTTTGTCATTGTGTTCATTGATGACATCTTGGTTTATTCCGGTAGCCAGGAAGAGCATGCTCAGCACTTGAGTATTGTGTTACAGAGGTTGAGGGAGGAGAAGCTTTATGCAAAATTCTCCAAGTGTGAGTTTTGGCTCGGTTCAGTAGCTTTCTTAGGGCACGTGGTGTCTAGTGAGGGTATTCAGGTTGATCCGATGAAGATAGAGGCAATGCAGAGTTGGCCCAGACCATCCTCAGCTACGGAGATAAGGAGTTTCCTTGGTTTGGCGGGATACTACCGTCGCTTCGTGGAAGGATTCTCTTCTATTGAATCGCCTTTGACTAGATTGACAGGGGTGCTCCATTCAGTTGGTCTGATGAGTGTGAGGAGAGCTTTCAGAAGCTCAATTCAGCATTGACCGCAGTCCCGCTACTAGTTTTGCCTACTGGTTCGGGTTCTTATACAGTCTATTGTGATGCTTCTAGAGTTGGTTTGGGAGCGGTATTGATGCAGGACGGTAGGGTGATTGCCTACACGTCGAGACAGTTGAAGGTGCACGAGAAGAATATCCAGTGCACGATCTGGAGTTAGCTACCATTGTTCATGCCTTAAAGATTTGGCGTCATTGTCCGTATGTAGTGTAGTGTGAGATCTTCACTGATCATCGTAGTTTGCAGTATCTGCTGAGGCAGAAGGACTTGAATTTGCGTCAGAGGAGGTGGTTAGAGCTTCTCAAGGATTATGACCTCACTATTTTGTATCATCCGGGGAAGGCCAATGTAGTGACCGATGCTTTGAGTCGCAGAGCCGAGAGTTTGGGGAGTCTAGCGTACCTTTCAGCACTAGAGCGACCATTAGCACTTGATGTTCAGGCTTTAGCGAGTCAGTTGGTGAGATTGGATTTGTCAGACCCTCCGCGGGTAGTAGCTAGCATGGCTTCCCGGTCTTCTCTTTATGATCAGATTAGAGCTCGGCAGTATGATGATCCGCATTTGTTAGCACTTCAAGATAGGGTCCGTCGAGGTGATGTCAGGGATGTGACTATTGGTGATGAAGGTGTTATGAGGATGCAGGGCCGTATTTGTGTGCCCAATGTGGATGGTCTTTGGGAGTTTATATCAGCAGAGGCACATAGCTCGCGGTATTCCATTCATCCGGGTGCCGCGAAGATGTATCAGGACTTGAGACAACAGTATTGGTGGAGGCGGATGAAGAGAGATATTGTTGAGTATGTAGCACGGTGTCTCAACTGCCAGCAGGTCAAGTATGAGCACCAGAGACCAGGTGGATTACTTCAGAGATTAGATATTCCGGAGTGGAAGTGGGAGAGGATCACTATGGACTTTGTAGTTGGGCTTCCACAGACTTCGAAGGGTTTTGATGCTACTTGGGTTATTTTGGATAGATTGACCAAATACGCGCACTTCATTCCTATCAGCACTACTTATACTTCGGAGCGGTTAGCTGGTATTTACATCAAGGAGATTGTCCGATTGCATGGGGTTCCAGTTTCTATCATTTCTGACAGAGGTACTCAGTTCACATCTCAGTTTCTATCATTTCATCCTCAGACCGACGGGCAGTCGGAGCGGACTATTCAGATTTTGGAGGACATGTTGCGTGCCTGTGTGATTGACTTTGGTGGTTCATGGGACCAATTTCTGCCACTTACGGAGTTTGAATTTAATAACAGCTACCAGTCCAGTATTCAGATTGCCCCATACGAGGCTTTATATGGTAGGAGATGTAGATCTCTGGTTGGTTGGTTCGAGCCCAGTGAGGCTAGGCTACTAGGCACAGATTTGATTCAGGATGCGTTGGAAAAGGTGAAGTTGATTCAGGAGCGACTTCGCACAACGCAGTCTAGGTAGAAGAGTTATGCGGACCGGAATGTCCGGGATGTGTCATTTATGGAAGGTGATAAGGTACTGTTGAAGGTATCACCCATGCAGGGTGTTATGAGGTTCGGAAAGAGGGGAAAGCTGAGTCCTAGGTTTATTGGTCCTTTTGAGGTACTTCAAAAGGTTGGAGAGGTGTCTTATAGACTTGCCTTGCCACCTAGCCTATCGAGTGTTCATCCGGTATTTCATGTGTCGATGCTCCGGAAGTATGTTGGTGACCTGTCTCATGTTTTAGACTTCAGCACAGTTCAGCTCGAGGGTGACATGTCATATGAGGTAGAGCCAATAGCAATTTTGGATCGTCAGGTCAGAAAGTTGAGGTCCAAGAATATAGCTTCAGTGAAGGTACAGTGGAGAGGTCAGCCAATGGAGGAGGCTACTTGGGATACCGAGCGAGAGATGCAGAGCATATATCCTCACTTGTTTGAGACTCCAGGTATGTTTCTAGACCCGCTCGAGGACGAACGTTTGTTTAAGAGAGGGAGAATGTAACGACTCGGTCGGTCGTTACGTAGAACCTGCATTATATTTACTGTTATTGCCTTGTCATAGGTTGGTTATACTATTTATGATGTGTTAGAGTTGGTAGGCTCGGAATCGGAATGGTTGTAGTGAGAATTGAGACACTTAGTCTCTAAAAATAGCCTTATAGTTGGAAAGGTCAACCGAGAGTTGACTTATTGGTAAACGACCTCAGGATGCGGATTTTATGTATTGGATAGCTTCGTTAGGTGATTTGGGACTTAGGAGTGTGTTGAGAATATTTTTGTGATGTCCGGTGTAGAATGAGGCTTGAATTGGCGAAAGTTAGTTTTTGGTGATTTCTGGTCGGCAGTGGAAAATAGGCTATCGGGGTCGGAATGGAATTCCGGAAGTTGGAACAGATTCGTAATGTCATTTTGGATATGTCCACAAAATTTCAGGTCAATCGGAGTTGTTTTGGATAGTTTCGGCATCGTTGGTGGAATTTAGAAATTTCAAAGTTCTTAAGCTTGAATCCGATGTGATTTTGGTGTTTTGATGTTATTTTTGGTGTTCCGAGGGTGCAACTAAGATTGAATGATCATTTATGAGGTGTTGGTAAATTTGGTTGGGGTCCCGAGGGGCTCGGGATTTATTTCGGATGGTATACGGGCAATTTCGGGCCTTAAAGATGTGCTGTTTTCTGGTTTTTGGTGCAGCAGAAAAACCTTCTCTGCGATCGCGTAGTGCAAAGTGCAAAGTGAGGGGAGCAGGAATTTATTCTCCGCAATCGCATAAAGGTGTCCTTGATCGCAGAGGTTGGTCAACTTAAGCAGTGCGGTCGCGTAGAACTTCTTGCGATCGCGTAGTGTAAATGAGGGGGGCGCGTGAGGAAGAGTAAGTGTTCTTCGCGATCGCGTGATGGGGTACGTGATCGCGTAGGTCAAGGAATATGAACATCGTGATCGCGTGGCTTAGGCTGCGATCACAGTGAGTAAAGTTGAGGGTCAGTGAATTTTGTTCTTCGCGATCGCGTGAATGGTTCCGCGATCGCATTGAAGTAATACCTGGGCAATATTTAAATAAACCCTCCGCGACCAATACCCACTTTTCCAGCATTTTTGAATGGGAAGAGAGTTTTTGAGGCGATTTTGAAGAGAGAAAACCATTTTTCTTCATTGAGGTAAGGATTTTGGACCCTATAACTCGATTATATGTGATTAAGGACCAAATTATCATTGTTTAAATGAAAATCAGTAGAAAAAGATGGAATTGAGGCTTGAGAATATGAGACCTTTTAGGGATGATTTGAGGGGTCAAATGAACTCCGATTTTCGAGTTCTTTATACGTACGAACTCGTGAGATGATGAAGAACATTTTGGTATAAAATTTGTCGAGTTTCGAGACGCGGGCCCGGGGGTCGGGTTTTGGCTAATTTCGGGTTTTATGCTAAAATTGGTATTTTTCGATTGGAATTCATTCCCTTAGCATGAATTGATGTGAAAAATCTGATCTTTATAGATTCTGGGCACTCGGAAGTTGATTCCAGAGGCAAGCGTGTTGCGAAATAGTTTTCGAGCTAGATTAAATCATGTCGTTAGGGTATGAAACCCCGGACTTTACATCCTTTCACGGATTTGGAGTGACGCACACACTGGATGACGAGTGTGGGGCGTGCACGAATTGAAAATTTGGAAAAATGTTCCTTTTTAGACAACTATTGATTTGCAAAACTGCTTTTAAAGCATATGAGTTATAATATTACTATGTTTTGATATATTTGGGTTGTAAGCCATGTTTGGGGCCTAGTGCCGATCTGTTTTAACCCCTTTGGGGATATTTTACTGATACTCTCACTACTTTGAAACTATGATTTTACACTCAGTCTTTCTTGTGAAATTGTTGACACTCTTATTTGATAATATTACTATTTCTTGAAATGAAATACTATTTTGGGTCGAGAACCCCGTTTTATTCATGGCCCGAGTGGCATGCTGAGAGTGTCTGACTGAGTGAGGCCGAGGGCCAATGTTGTGAGGATGTTATGATATGAGAGAGGCCGAGTGCCTGAGAGTGATTTATGCCATGATGTGGCTTGTTTATAGCGCTTGGGCTGTAGGAGCCCCTCCGGAGTCTGTACACACCCCCAGTGAGCGCAGGTACCTACTGAGTGCGAGTGCCGAGTGATGAGTGATTGGGAGGCATGAGTGACAGTGAGGTTGCCCGCGGGGCTGATACTGAGTGATGGTGAGGTGCTGAGGGAAATTGTTACGAGTGATGATTATGGCCCGAGGGACAGTTTTATGATGATATTTTACTGAGGTTTTGACTATGATTCACTTCATTTTTCAAACTGATATTACTGAGAGTTTTATTGAGAAATATTGGAAAGATATACTTGTTTCAAAGGATTTTATGGAAACTGGTTTTCGAACTTATGTATATTATATCGAGACTTGATGTTTTACTATTTTGTGGATTGGTGTTTTTGAGCTGTGTGTTTCATATACTTCAGACTGTGATTTATTTTCATTACTACTGAGTTGACGTACTCATCATTACTCCCTGCACCCCTGTGTGCAGATCCAGGTACCGGTTCAGAGCAGTAGTCGTCCGAGCTCATTTTCATCAGCGTTTGGGATTTCGAGGTAGCTGTCCAGCATTCACAGCTTCTCCACTTCCCTTCTTCATATAGTACTTAGTATTTGATTCATAGACATTTATTATGACATTAGCAGAGTTAGTTTATTTCTTAGATGCTCGTGATCAGTTGACTCCAATTCTGGAGAATAGTTTAGACTGTGGATGTTATTATGCCTGGTTATAAACTTAAGGAAATTTTATACTTATTATGCTGGTTATTAATGGTTTTGAGAAATTATATTAAAAATAAATGTGTAGTTATGTGATGGTTGGCTAGCCTAGTTCCACGATAGGCGCCATCACGACCTGTTAGGATTTGGGGTCGTGACAGAAGTGTTGTTATATAGAACATATATTATAATATAACATAAAAATTGATTTGGGGAAAGCTTGACTTTTATAGTAAAGTGTTGTTATATGGATGTTATTAACTTGTGGTCTAGCCGTATAAGTATTGAGATTTACTAAAAGTTATATTATATCTATACCAAATCTAAAATTGTAACAGAGAAATTGTAAATGCAATATGCACCGCTTCCAAATTCAACGGACTCCACCTATATCCCAGAAGTTATTGCTTGGGATTCCAATGTCGACTACAAGTGTTCCAAGAAGTGAACTTATTAACAGTCAAGAATACTGGTATTGTCTATCCATATTTGGCAGGAATTTTTTTTTCCTTCTATTAATCATCTAGTATTCAAAATCCACTAATCTTGTTAATCTTGATTTACACTGTCGAGTTCATGCAATAAAAAAAGTTCCTCATAATTCATACCAAATGTACTAGCCTAAGGTGTTTAGCTCTTCTTTTTTCACTACTGAATGATTGAATATGAAGAATGCCTCTTTATAAATCCACACCAACCTCCCTTGATTTAGGATGGCAATTGGGGCGGACGGGCACGGCAAGTCCTGACCTACTAAGATTTTGATCTGCCCTGCCTTGTTTTATTTGACTTTTTTCAAAATTTTGCCCTGCTCCGCTCTGTTTAGACTCTCTTTCATTCTTATTCTTCAAGTTAAAACGAACTCCTAACAAACCAGTCTTTGTTTCTTCATTTTCATTTCACCAGGTACACACCATTTCTGAAAACAACCCTTTTCTCTTTTCAAGGGGTTTAAAGAAGAGAGAATCAAAATGCAGATGTTGCAACCAAAACGAACTAACAGCAGAAATAGAGGTTTCTACTAAAGAATGAGGCTATTACATAATAGAAAAAAAGACTAATTTGACCGTTGACATGTAATTTTTGACCATCCCCGAGATTTTATATATTTTAGTGTTTAAATATTTAGTTTAAGTCCAATATCGTTATTTTAACTAGTTTTGACTATTTTACTTTATTTTATCACAAAAATAGTTCTATTTTTTCTATTTAATTAAGGTATTAGGTATTTTTAGAAAAATATTATTTTTAGTATAATTTTTAAAAAATTTAAAAATAATTTCATATCGTAATATAGTTGACTTAATTATTTAGGACTAATTTTACATTTTATGGTATTATTTTAGAAAAAAAATTAATAATTTTAGTCAAATTGCATTGTGAAATTAAAAGCCTAATTTACAAACCAATTCACAAAGCTCAATATTATTAGATCGTTACCCCACCCTAACCTCTAAATCCTAACCTCTCGTCCAATCTAATAGTAGGGCTACTATTAATTCCCAACCAAAAATAAAACCCCAATTAAAGCTGAAGCTCTCCGATCTTGGAGAAGGAGATAACTCAACTTTCATCGAAGCCATCTTTCAGAAATTCTTTCATCTCCGCATCTTTAATCACTCGATTTGTTTTATTTTAGAGAATTAGTACTCGTTCTCGCTGATTTTCACAAAAAACACCTATGATTCCTTGCCTCCTGATTCATTTGGTTGCTGTTTGATGCTGTTCTACACGGGAATTGCTAGCTGAGTTCCGTCATTAAGAGTTTCATATCACTATTTGGGTTTTTTACCTTACTGTCTTCATCTACTAGATTCTTATTTCAGAGCAGAATTTTTATATTTCACTAAAAGCAGAGGTTCCATTTTCAGGTGATATTTCCATTGTTGTTCGTCTATATCACAGATCCATTACATTTTTCTGTCTATAAATTCTGCGTATGCATTTTGTAACCTTATTTTTTTTTTAACACTGTTAAGAGTGTTTTGTGATTTTTCTTTTTTTGTGTGCTTTAACTCTTTAACTAACATCTTATGTGTTGCAAAATAAGAAAATATCATGTAAAAGTGGTACCTAGATAATATAAGGAAAACGATAGTTTAAAAATTGTGAAAAATGATCAGTTTTAAAATGAAGTTAACAACTACATCTTGGCTAAGTATATTACAGAAAGGGATAAGTAAAGTCCACATTGTCGAATTCGAATTCAGCTCATTTTGAACAAAAACTGGTACAAAGCAGCAGCTAATAATGATTTTGCCATGCCCTGTCCCTACCCATTTAATTTTATCAATATAACATTTTGCCCTACCCTGCTCGGCCCTTCCCAATTTAAATCTTCCCCTACTCCCACCCGTTAACAGTTTTCCTGCCGCGCCCCGCTCCAGTTGCCATCCCAATCTTTGATTTGATATTCAACACATCATCAGACTTATATAAGATGGGGAGGGACACAAGAAACTATTTTAGTAATATTGTTTTTAACTATTGGTCTCCTTACAAGTAAAGTAATGAGTGCGAAATATTTTACTCATCAACTAAAATGGGAGAGCTCAACAAGGTCGAGACCAAGATAATTAATATTTAAGGAAGATGAATGATGATTTACACCTACTCCTAATGGCAAGGCAATATGGATAATGGATTTGCTCACCAGCCTAACACTAAAAATATAAATAAGAAAATCATTCATTATTTGTTAAAAATTTATTTCCTTTCATATCAAACAAACATTTGAGCTTGGTCAATTGGGGTCGTACACCTTTAGGTCAAAATGGACCCTAATATATTACTGGCTAGAAATGACATTAAATATACGTTTGTTAACACACTACTTAAAATGCATTAAGGTTTTAAAAATTACTTAAAGTTTAACCAGTTTTGATAAGTTTCATACTCAACCTGTTACAACAGTTACTTAGCTTCATGACTGAAGTTGAAGTCTACCAAAACCTATCTAAATTTGAACATCATTCAAACTTCAAATATGGATATGAAGTTAAGCTTTGGCAGCCCATAATTTTCAACTTCACACCCGCATTTTTGTAGTTGATTATGAGACAGCTACACTTTCAAAACTTTGGTTATTTTAAATAAAGGGGATCTTTACACAAATAAACAATCATATTCATTGTTTACTTTTTTTAGCCTTATACACAGCTTATATATTGATTATACACGATTATACACATATCATACCTAAATTATCATATATTATACCTCCACCGGCTATTTTAAGTTTAAGTTTATGGGTGGGCGGCTATTTGCGTTAGTTCTTCTTAAAGGGGTGCTAAGAACGGCTATTCCTGCACTTCTTCCTGTTTTTCTTGATAATTGGGCTGGAATCGGTCTCGACCCGGCCCATTGGGCGCAATTTGCAAACATAATAGGCACTATCGATCAATTAAACTGAATATAAATCAGAAAAAAGGAGAAGAAGCAGAAGCAGAAGCAGAGTTCTCAGCATCGCTAGTTATCAGAGGAGTAGAAGAATTCGTATCTGTTTGGCCACTAGGTAAATAATCTAACTATTGATTGAATCGGTCAAACAAAAAATGAGCAGATTATAACAAATTTGATACTATTAAGAATAGGTGATTGATTGACTGATAGTGCTTTTTATTTTGACTTGATTTACATATTAGGTACCCTCCTAGTCCTAGTCCACTATTAAATTTTACAGGGTTCTAGAAAGTTCTGTTTGCTTTGTAGGAATTGGAGCTGTATTACAAGGGTTGAAATGAAATTCTGGGATTGGTATTTGAAAATTGCAGTTGTTTCCGCCATGATTGGAGGTTCTATGGAGTTGTTCATGATCAAAACTGGATTTTGTATGTCATCCTTCCTTTTCCTCTCGCCTCTACTTTTCTAGTTGTACCAGAGCCCGGAATTCGTCATAAAAAAGTATTAGAATGTTTGAACCCTAACCTCCACATAGTTCCACTGAATTGTCTGCCTCAGCCATTTTTCATTTCTGAGAATAAAGAAAGATTGAGCTTTATTTCACTAAAAATGAGAATAAAAAGGAATATATACAGATTGATTTAAGCTTTTGAATTTTGCAATGACAGTTGTTTTTGTAAATATTTATATTTTTCATCATAATGTATTCTAGAGGGATTAGGCTTGAAATGAAACCTGAATAGAGTTGAACAAATATAGATGATTCATGTAACCGATCCCATTTAAACTGGAATTGAGGTCCAGTTATTGATTGATATCATAATTCGTAGGTACTAGAGATTGCTCGCAATCATCTGATGTTTTAGAGATCACGGTTGCTGGACTTAGGATCTGACTTAGAGTAGAAATCTAATTTTGCGCATACTTCTTGCACTTCTTTGTATCCTTGCCAATGGTAACAATTTAATTTTACTATATCAGTATTTTAGAAGTTTGTTCAAGTGTCACCGCTCCTTTAAAAGTGAAGAAAAAACATGATGCTTATGTTGATAACAATTTTGTATCAGATGATAAGGTGACTGTTCTAGAGGCAGAAAAGAGAGCCTGGGAAAATTCTCCTGAAGCCAAGGCTGTCAGAGATGCTCTCAATCCATGGAGACACCAGGACACAGAAGCAAGAAAAGATTCTTAGCTCTGTCACTTCTGTTTAGAGAATTATAAGGTAATTGCTACTTGTGAAATGCTGGTGTGAATTTAAAAAGAAATAAAGTACTTCCTATTACTGAATTGTAAAATAATTCCTGAAAATAATGATATCCTTCATAGAAGACTGGCAAATTGCCTGGTAAATATGTAAAAGCGGAATAAAGTCTGTAAACCTTTTTCAAACAAGAACGCATTGCATCAATCTAGTCAATGAAACTCGGTCTCTCACCACCAAAATAACAGGATATTCGAATGTGTATGTCTTTAATTGGCTTTTGCCTCGCTTCATAAATATTTATAGTTCCGTAAAACAGTAACCATACATGTTGTGTTCGAGCTGCTGTGCTTAAAAAGTCAAGCAACCGTTTAGCAGTCCGTGATGAAACTTACTCATAGATAATGATGAAAGGAAGAGATGTTTTATAGATTGTTTAGCACACATTTGACATGTTGTATCTCATGCTTTGCGATCATTCTCATTGTTATAATCATGAATTGCTTGTCTCTTTACAGCAACTGAGGAATTGGCTTTGAAGGAACATGGCCTGCTTTTTTCGAGCTTGCTCGTATTCATATCTCTTATGGAATGGTTGAAGAGTGTGTCATAACTGATTGTTTCACCAGCTTGTTTGTTACTTCACTTAGCATGTGATGAAAAAGTTCTATGAAGTGAATTTAGACATATATCAAAATGTAATACTTGTGGAACCTTATTTCTTGTTTTTCTTCTCTCTAGAGACATTTAGTACTTTGGTTTCTTGGATCTGTATGTGTAAATGAAGCAATCAGTTGCACCTCTGGGAAAAGTAGACTAGATACCCATTTGACAATACACATTTATTCCACTAATGGTTTTTTGTTTCCCTTTTGTGTGTGGAAGTCTGGGATGGGTGCAAGTGGAGCGGAGGGTTATTTTACACCTTTGGTCCTCTCGTGTTACAACCTTAATGTCATAGTTGGTAAACTTAACCCTCCTTCTGAATTCTTTGCTTAATTGAATAACGCACCTTTGTTGCTCTGATTTTCATGAACATGGCGAAAAAATCATCCTTTTTGCTTGGCTGTCGACTAGTCTTGGCATAGCTCCTCGCGGTAATACTTGATCCACTCAGGTCTCCGCTGCGTACCATCAGTGGAAGTAACTATTCCTTGATTTTACCTTGCAGTGGTTGAGGTAATTCTATGAGGTTTCCTCGAGATATTTCGCAATACGCAAGTAGACACTTCAACTTGACACCGGTAGGTGTTAGGCGCAGCTCGTCTGGCAGGTTTATATACAATGGTTTGATCGATAGTCAATACGGGCATACGCGAGTCACTTTACTAACAACATGGATCAATCTGACCTTATTATTAATGTAGTAACATTAAATCATTTAGCTCGATTTCTGATTTCACTCCCGGTTCTCTGATATTCTTTTCAATGTATCCTCCTCGGAAGCTTTTGAGAGCTCTTGATAATGTGTTGTAGCAGGAGGACCTAAAGCCCCTTCTTGAATAGGTTCAAGAGCAGTAAAAATAGCATGTGTTGGTCAGTTTTCGGACTGGTAATTTTGAAAATAGCCAGCGTTTCCAAGTCATTGAAAAATAGCTACTATTTTGCTGCAATACGAGAAAGTTCCAGCATATTATATTGGAGATTAGAGCACCTGTGTATGAACTTTTGGCATATTATGCTGGATCGGTATATTATACTGGAAGTCTAGTATATTATGCTGGAGTATTTTCCGGATTTTGAACTGTGTTTTCGTTCAGATAAGTCCATGGCCTATTTTGGGTTCACTCGGAGCCAACTTTTTTAAAACTTGACGGTCAAGTTTCCCCTTCCCACGTGTCAAGTTGAATATGAATAGGGGGGGGGGGGTTAACAAATCCAATCAAAAGAATCTTTAAATAAAAACTGGCTAAATTTTGATTTGAAACTGTGGCTATTTTTGAATGACCACTTGTAAATCCGACTATTAAATTTCTCCCTCAAGAGCAAAACTTTTAGTGGTCTAGAGAGACATAGTGAGAGAGAGAAGAGAAACATATCACAAGGATTTTTTTCTCATGTCTTACAATAGTAAAGTGTCATTTCTTTTATGGACAGGGGGTTAACAAATCCAATCAAAAGAATCTTTAAATAAAAACGGTCTAAATTTCGATTTGAAACTGTGGCTATTTTTGAATAACCACTTGTGAATTCGACTATTAAATTTCTCCTTCAAGAGCAAAACTTTTAGTGGTCTAGAGAGACATAGTGAGAGAGAGAATAGAAACATATCACAAGGATTTTTTTCTCATGTCTTACAATAGTAAAGTGTCATTTCTTTTATGGACAAAAGCAATGATTTTCAAATTAAAGGAAAACTCAACACACCACTCTCTCAATCTTTCTTACCCTTCCCTCAACTAATAGCCAAAATGGAGGAGTATAACACACAATAATTTACCACCAGCAAACAAAATAAGTTGAAAAAGAAGGAAAACAAATTAAAAACACATCTAGGTTAAGGATAACCTTCTTCAAAGCAAGTCTCCCAGAATAGTCTGTTTCTTTCCACCTCATCCTCTACATTTGGGACCATTCTACCCTTAGCAATAATATCATTACTTGATATATCTTCTTCTTTCTCTTCCATTGGCTCTCCAAAAAATTGAAAACTCTCTTCTTTTCTGCAACAATGGTATCCTTCATTTTCTTGTTTTTCATCATTTAAGCTATGTTCTTCATCATGTTCTTCAAAAGCACTAATCACTTCTTGTGAATTTCCAAGAATGTCCTTGGATTCATGACTGCATGATTCAGCATCATCATCCTCAACAATATTATTGGCTTCATCAAGATTTTCTTGAGAGTTGCCTAGATGAATCTTGGAATCAGATTGAGAGTCACCACTGTCTTCTAATAGGAAAATATTACTCCACTTTTCACTTTTATCTCCAAAAAATTCCATGTTTATTTAATTGACAAATTGGAATTTAGTGCTCTATTATAATACATAGATGGTTAATACTTAATCCTTTGCTTAAGCTAATATATAGATGGTTAATACTTTAATCCTTTGCTTAAGATAATTAATATAATGATTACTGCATAGATGGTGGGGGTTTTCGGTTTAGTGCTCGATCTTATCTTTTAAGTGGGATTCATTCATTTCACTCATCCACTTGCTTTTTTAGGGTTTTTGTGAAGCAGTAGTTGGACTCTTTTGTCTATAGAAACATATCACACAGGGTGTGTTCATAAAAATCCAAAAAATCGAACTAAATCGAAAACCGAACTAAATCGATCAAAAAAATAGATATATTTTAGGTTTGGTTTGATTTTAGTTTTGAATTTTAAAAACTGATCAAATTTGGTTTGGGTTTGATTTTAATAAAAAAATAATCGAAGAAATCCGAATCAAACCGACTATAAAAATAGCTATTTATATTTATTATTACACCTATATATATATGTAAATTTTATAAAATATTTCTAAAATTTTATGGTACATATTAGTCATTTATATTTTTCGTCTAGTTCTTTGCTATTATAATAATCTAATTCTTTGCCTTTACATTTTAGTTTGATTGGTAGTTTTCTTTTGTTAAGTACAAGAATTTATTTCGTGTTAAAAATAATCGATTTTTGATTGAGTACTTTAATTATTCATCACTATTTGATTCAATTATCATCAATATATCTTGGTAAATGATAGATTTCTCGAAGAGCAATTGATTTGATAGTGTTACATTGAAAATGTAGTCGCCCGAATATGCGTTTGGTAGTGTATGTCTCATATTTAAGAAAAAAATTGATGAATAACCGAAAAAATCGAAAAACCGACAAAAACTGAATCAATAAATAACTTAATTGGTTTGGTTTGGTTCCAATATTTAAAAAACCGACTTACTTGGTTTGGTTTGGTTCCAATATTTAAAAAACCGACTTACTTGGTTTGGTTTCTTTTTAGGGAAAAACCGACCCAAACCGAACCATGAACACCCCTAATATCACATGCTTTGGGTTGCACTAAGGTCGTTTGGCAGGAGGTATAAGAAAGTATAGTATTGGTATAAAAATTTAAGAGTTAATTTTATTCACGGTCATTGAACTTTTGTGTTTGTCACCCAAAAGTCACTTTTTTTTGTTACGTAAAAATCATTTAACTTTGTGTTCATTATTCAAAAGTCATTATTCTTTTTCTGCTACACAAAAATCATTTTACTTTACTCTAGTTATCACAAAAGTCACATTGCCATATTTTATAATATTTTACTTGAAAGTCTATTATGCCTTTGATATTATATAAGTCTAATATTTTCTATATTATATAATGCATAATATATTTTTACCTAGGTATTTTATTTATAACTAAAATAATTTAATATTATTTTATTTATTATTTTTATAATATATTCGTACATTTATTTTTTTTCTTAACTAGTTTTATTTTAAATTTTTACCATACAAGACTATTCTCAGGCTCGAAAGTCGAAACATGCCTCGGTTACTCCAAAATATACTTCAACCAAAATTTAAATAACTTTAAAACCTTCAATTAGTCAATTTTTACTTTTAAGAGCCGAAACGCCCTCGGGTTGTCCCAACCCCGACCCGATCATAAACTCAAGTCCAAAATCATCATACGAACCTGTTGGAACTGTCAAAATCCCGATGTCGAGGTCGTTTCCTAAAGATGTTGACCGAAGCCAAACTTGGTCTTTTAAAGCAACTAAGGAACCAAGTGTTCCGATTTCAACCCGAACCCTTCCAAATCCCGAACTAACCATCCTCACAAGTCATAAACAGTAAAAGCACATATGAGGAGTCTTATTTAGGGTTCTAGAAGGTAAAACAACTTGTTGGGTCGTTACAAGTGGTTAAAAACGTTGACGTGAGATTTCTTCATAGTAAAGTTACTGACAAATTTAATAACGCTACCAGTATATCTTGAAAATTAACGTTAAGGAAAAATTATATATACGAATATATTATAAAAATAATAAATAAAATAATACTAATATTAAGTTATAGTTATAAATAAAATACCTAGGTAAAAATATATTATATAGTATATAATATAGGAGGAATTACATAAATATGAAGATTTATATAATATCAAGGACATAATAGAATTTTCAAGTAAAAATAATATAAAATCTAGTAAATGTGACTTTTGTGATAACTAGAGCAAAGTAAAATATTTTTTGTATAACAAAAGAAAGAAAAGTGACTTTTGAGTAATGAACACAAAGTTAAAATGATTTTTACGTAACAAAAACAAAAAAATGTGACTTTTAGGTAACAAACACAAAAGTTGGATGACTATGGATAAAATTAACTCAAAAATTTAATATTACTTTATTACTTTGTTTGGTTAGCAAACCTGGTATAAGTTATTTCGGGATTAAAATTAGTATCGTGATAACTTATATCTTGTAGATGGTGGGGTAATTAGTGCCGAGATAACTTATACATTCTTCTTGAAAATTATATAATTGTCATTTTTAATACATCATACCAAACAGTAAATAACTAATCCAGGGTATTCAAACCAAACGACTTAAATTGGAACGGTTTTATCCACTTTTTATGGACACGTCATTCTTAAACTTGACGTAAATTTGGTTTGTGACTTGCGAAAGCATTACATTATCAACACGTAAATTTGAAGTGCATATGTTCCCTGTTATCTACCGCTTTACCTAAAAATAATCCGGTCCAGAAATTTTACCTTGTGCAAATCACAGCAAAATTGCGCCGGTTGTCTCGGGATTAGTCTTTAAAATTGTCTCCCTTTTTTATAATATGCTTTTTCTCCACCAAGAACTATGGAGCTTGAAATTCTTGTTTGGGGAGGAAATTGTAAGTTCATAATTTGTTATTATTAAAATCGTTTTAATGTTAATAATTTATACTTAAATTTTTAGCTCCAATACTGATTTGGTGATTTGCTTTAAAAAATTTAAAACTTCATTGTGATCCTTAGAAAGTATTGAAGAAGAGGAAAACATGTCTTCTTCGTTTGGTGTTATTTGATAAAATTGATAATTGAGGATAGTTTGTGTTGATATTTGGAAGCTTTGTTTCAATTTAGAGATTTTTGGAGCAGTTTTGGGTGGTTGATCGAATTTAAAAATTAAAATTGCAAATCCGAAGAATATTTATTCAACAATAGGGATAAAATTATGCATATCAACATATAGATTTTGATGAACAATTTAATAGATAGACCGATTGCATTAACACAAGCTCACGCCTATCCGTTAGAGTTTGATGAACAATTGAACAAGCACAGATCATAGTAATTGGGTAGAGTTTATGAACAATTTCACAAATAAGTGAAATACATATAGGGCTGTCAAATTTGGCCCAAGCCTAAATGACCCGCCCAAGTTTGGGTTGGTTATTGGCCCGTCCATTTATTGAACTCAACCCATCTTGACTCAACTCATCTCAACCATTTAGAGTTGGGCTTTTAGCCCAAATTGATCTATGACTAACTATGCCAATTGTTTTTGAAAATATGTATATTTTAGTTTGATATGTTAATTTGACCATAACAGTAAAAAGTCATATTTAGTAATTATATAATTCACAAGAAAATAACACATACTAAGTAAAACTTCATAAGAGTTGGGCAGGTTGGGCTAAACCCAAGTTTAGTCCATCTTATCCCAAATAACTTATGACCCGCCCAATTAATGACTCAACCCGGTTTGACATGCCCAAAACCGTCTCAACCCGCTCATTTGACACTCCTAAATACATATAACACAAAGTCACGTGAATGCGATAGAGGTTGGTGCACATTTTAACAATCACAAAATCATGCAACATGTTTTTAAATAATTAACAATATAAATAGAGTAAATATAATATAAAATCTATCAATCCAGTAGAAAAATCCCCACAAGCACGAGTATGCGTGAGTCCAGAGGCCATTTCCTAAATATATTTAAAACATAGAAAATATTTAAAAAATTAGTCCTTACAGGGTCATTCATGCCAGTTACCCACAAATCTCCCATAGAAACCAAAGTGTAGAGCGACAGTTAGGAGGAGGCCCGGGAGAATTAGGGACCCAAAATGCTGAGCATGGTCGACATATACCTATAAAATTCCCAAGTGAAGAATTAACTTCCATTCAATCGTTTAAACTAAATATAACCAACAAATATATAATATTTATTTATAATATCGAGCACGTCCAATTTTATGGGCCCGAGGGTTTGCCTCGAGATTAAATTCATATCGAAGCGAGCTCGAGCTCGAAGAACACGAAGAACGAAGGATCGAGACTGGACACAATCGACACAGAGAAACAAAATAGCGAGACATCAGTGATCGACTACAAATCTCAGCGAAAATCTCAGGGTTGACAAAACCGCCAACGGTTATGGATACCCATCATAGATTTTACTTCTCGAAATTAGAGTTATACCTTATTTAGGATTCTTCTACGATATAAAGAGAAACCATTTCATTTGTAACCACCATACATTACATTCACTTACTGAAAAATAACAATACGTTATTCTTTTTACTCACTTACAATTTACTATTGTTCTTATTGTTCTAACTGTTCTTAACACTTGATCTCGAGCCTGTTCCGATCGAGGTCAATAAATTGCAATGACACTGGATAGATTCATCTTAATCGTTTCAATTCATTTATTTATCTATTCGTTTATCAATTGGCATTGAATCAGATCACACATCCTTATAACCACATTACAAGTTTAATTATTACTCGTATTTCGAGGTAAACAGTTTGGAGCCCACAGTGGGGCTAAGGATAACAATGATTGTTCAGTGCTAATTCTGGTATAACACACTATTTTACGCTTGTTTCTTGTCAAGAATTTTGTTTACAGGTTAAATCATGTCAAACTCGCAAAACACATCTACACACGGTGACAACGACCTCGGACTCCACGTAGAAAACGAGAATGTTATCGCCCCAGGAATCGAGGTACCGCAGGCTGACCTCGGAGGAGCACCGCCCGCCAACCCGGTTTATGTCAGTTCTCATGTTGCCTTGAATGCGGATTTAGGCGCAGACCCCGAGGGAAGTATACGCAGAGAGGTTGAACTGACGGTCGAGGAACACAGAGCAGAGGAGACGAAGGAGTCAATCTTCAAGTAATATTTGAAATGCTGCAAGCCAACAAAACGCTATTGCTCAGTTGCAAAATTGGCACAGGGCACCAAATAGGGCCGAACAAGAAGTTACTCGTCGTACTGAGCCAGTGCCAGAAAGACCGGGTGATAGTACTTCGGCAACCGATCCTGCTATAATAAGGATGCTCGAGGAGCTTACTAAGAGAATAGAATCGGGAGAAAAGAAAATCGAACCCAACGACAAGAAAGTGTAAACTTATAACTCTCGAGTTGACCGGATACCGGGGGCACCACCGATCTTAAAGGGAATGTACTCCAAGAAGTTTGTGCAAAAACCATTTTTTCAATCTTGTACCTTAGTACACTGAACACCAACCCAATCTCGACGAAAAAAAGGAAACCCTCCGAGTGCGGCTCCGAAGCCCATCCCAAAGAAGTTTCGTATGCCCGATATACCTAAATACAACGGGACCTCAGATCCCAATGAGCACGTTACTTCTTATACGTGCGCCATAAAAGGTAATGATTCAGAGGATGAAAAAATCGAATCTATGTTACTAAAGAAGTTCGGGGAGACCCTGTCGAAGGGAGCTATAATTTGGTACCATAACTTGCCACCAAATTCTATCGATTTGTTCGCGGTGTTAGCAGATTCGTTCGTAAAAGCACACGCTGGGGCCATAAAGGTTGAAACGAGAAAATAAGATATCTTCAAAGTGAAGTAGAGGGATAAAGAGATGCTAAGGGAGTTCGTATCTCGATTCCAAATGGAACGCATGGAATTACCACCAGTCATTGGTGATTGGGTTGTTCAAGCCTTCACACAAGGATTGAACGAGCGGAGTTCGATCGCATCGCTCCAGTTGAAACAGAACTTGATCGAGTACCCTGGATGTGACTTGGGCAGATGTTCACAACCGATATCAGTCGAAAATCATGGTCGAGGATGACTAATTGGGAGCCTCCTCAGGTTCAGTACATCCAAACTGGTCAACAAGTAAAAATCAGAGAGATGTTGATTGAGAATCAAGGCCGAATAAAGATCGGTATCAGCCATATGTTTCATATCGAAGGAACAACCATTCGAGATGAAACTACGACAGTAACGATAAAAGGGGTGACCGAGAGAAGAACTCTCGGGGACTTATGAGTAAAATTGGCTTCGACAAATATGCAGATCCCACATAAGCGCCTCAATTATCGGAGTACAATTTCAGTGTCGATGCATCGGGGACTGTATCGGCTATCGGAAGGATCAAAGATACTAGGTGGCCTAGACCTATACAGACCGATCCCTCTCAAAGAAATCCAAACTTTATGTGTAAGTATCATGGCCATAGGACAGAAGACTGCAGATAGTTGAGAGAGAATGTAACTCGGTTATTCAACGAAGGTCATCTTCGAGAGTTCCTCAGTGATCGGGCTAAAAATCACTTTAGGGAAAGAGACGCTAATAGAAAAAATGAGCAAGAAGAACCTCAGCATGTTATTCACATAATCGTCGACGGGGTCGATGTCCCACGAGGTCCTATATTCAAACGCACCAAGATGTCGATCACAAGAGAAAAACGGACTCGAGACTATGTTCCCGATGGCACTCTATCGTTCAATGACGAAGAAGCATAAGTCATCTATCAGCCGCACAATGACGCCCTGGTAATTTCTATTTTGTTAAATAAAATTCAAGTTAAACGTGTTCTAGTGGATCCAGGTAGCTCATTAAACAAAATCAGATTGAGGGTCGTAGAGCAGCTCGGCTTGATAAACCAAAGTGTACCTGCATCTCGAGTCCTAAGCGGATTCAACATGGCTAGTGAAATAATGAAAGGGGAGATAATCCTACCAGTAAACGTGGCCGAGACTATCCAAGATACAAAATTCCATGTCACCGAAGGTGACATGAGATATCACGTACTGCTCGGAAGACCATGGATCCACAACATAAGGGTATCATCGACCCTTCACCAAATGATGAAGTTCCCAATAGGGGATGGTGTGAAAACAGTTTACGGGGAAGAACACGCTGCAAAGGAAATGTTTTCAGTCGACGAGGTGACGTTGATATCAAAACCTTCGACCTCGAAAAAATCGAGCACCAAAGATAAGCAGACGACCAAATAGCAATCAACGCCCCCATCCTCGACTGAATCATAGAAACAGGTAATCGAGGAAGAAGAAGAGGATTTTCTCACTCCACGAACTTTAGTGGTTCCCGAAGAATCAGATGCAACCAAGTCAACGGTCGAAGAGCGGGAACATGTGATACTGATCGAGTATATACCCGAACGAAAGGTATACCTGGGAATGGGGAATGACACTGAACTTAGAAAAAAACTCATTCAATTTCTTATTGACAGTATGGATTGCTTTGCATGGTCCCATTTAGACATGACAAGAATCCCACTGGAGATAACAACTCATCGGTTGAGCCTGGATCCCAAGTTCAGACCGATAAATCAAAAGAGAAGACCCCAGTCTGAGGTAAAGCATGCCTTTATAAAGGACGAGGTAACCACACTTCTCAAAATAGGGTCCATTCGGGAGGTAAAATATCTTGAATGGTTAGCTAATGTAGTCGTAGTCGCCAAAAATGGGAACAAACTTAGAATATGTGTAGACTACAAGGACTTGAATAAAACATGTCCAAAAGACTCTTTTTCATTGTCTAACACCGATCGCATGATCGATGCCACGACCGGTCACGAAAGTTTTACCTTTCTCGACGCCTATTCTGGGTACAATCAGATTCAGATGAACCCAAAGGATCAAAAAAGACTTCTTTTGTCACTAAGTCTGGGACCTATTGTTATATTGTAATGCCTCTCTAAAAAATGTGGGAGCTACATATCAAATCCTAGTTAACAAAATGTTCGAAGAACATATAGGTAAATCAATGAAAGTTTACATTGACGATATGTTAGTTAAGTCCCTGCGCATAGATGACTATTTAAATCATTTGCAGGAGACATTCGAAATCTTTAGGAAGTACAACATGAAGCTTAACCCCGAAAAATGTGCTTTCGGGGTTGACTCGGGCAAATTCCTCGGCTTCATGGTGTCAAAGCGAGGAATCAAAATCAATCCAGATAAGATTAAGGCCATCGAGGACATCATCGTCGTAGGAAGTGTGAAAGTCGTATAGAGGTTAACCGGACGGATAACTACCCTGGACCGATTCATTTCGAGGTCATCAGATCTAAGACACAAATTCTTTTCCTTACTCAAAAAGAAAAATAGTTTCGCATGAACCGCGGAATGTCAGCAAACATTGGAGGAATTGAAATGATACCTACCGAGCCCTCCTTTGCTCCACACTCCAAAGGCAGATGAGAAGGTGTACTTATACTTGGCAGCGTCCGAGATAGTGGTAAGTGGCGTATTAGTTCGAAAAGAGCAAGGTATGCATTTTCCTATTTATTACGTGAGTTGGACCTTAGGAGATGCTGAAACTAGGTATCTACATTTAGAGAAATTGGCACTTGCATTAATAAGCACATATAGAAAATTAAAGCCATATTTTAAGTGTCATCCCATATGTGTGATAACCAATTATCCACTTCGAAATATTTTGCACAAGCCAGGATTATCGGGACGATTGGCCAAATGGGCCGTCGAACTTGGCGGGTACGATATCGAATATCAACCCCGAATGACCATCAAGTCTCAAATTTTAGCAGATTTTATGGCCAACTTTACGCCAACCCTCGAACCAGATGTGGAAAAAGAATTTCTACTGAAGTTAGGTACGTCATCGGGGGTATGGACCCTCTTCAGTAATAGTGCTTCGAATGTGAAAGGGTCCGGGCTCGGCGTTGTTTTGAAACCGCCTACAGGAAATATTATTAGACAATCCATTAAAATTGACTAACAACGAGGCCAAGTATGAGGCCATGATTGCAGGTCTCGAGCTAGATAAAAGTTTGGGAGCAGAAGTAATCGAAGCTAAATGCGACTCCCTACTGGTGGTAAACCAGGTAAACGGAACCTTCGAAGTTCGAGAGGATAGGATGCAAAGATACTTAGAAAAGTTGTCGGTAACCTTGTATCGTTTTAAAGAATGGACTCTATAACATATCCTTCGAGAGAGAAACACTAAGGCCGACGCACTTGCCAATTTGGGGTCATCGGTCGAAGAAGAAGAGATCAGCTCAGGGACTGTCGTCCAACTCTCGAGGTTTGTGATCGAGGAAGGGCATGCCGAAATGAACTCTACGAGACTGACTTGGGTTTGGAGGAACAAATACATCGAATATTGGAAGAATGGGAAGCTTCCATTGGATCCAAAAGAATCGAGGGCTTTACGGACCAAAGCTGCCCGGTTCACATTAGACAAAGATGGAACATTGTGCAGGAGGACGTTCGATGGTCCATTGGCAATATGCTTGGGACCAGGAGATACTGACTATGTTCTATGAGAAATCCACGAAGGCACTTGTGGGAACCTCTATGGCGCCGAGTCACTAGTTCGAAAGGTCATCAGAGCAAGATATTATTGGGATAGCATGGAAAAAGACTATAAGGAGTTCGTTCGAAGATGCAATAAATGTCAAAGGCTTGCACCGATGATCCACCAGCCCGACGAACAACTTCACTCGGTCCTATCCCCATGGCCATTCATGAAATGAGGAATGGACATCGTCGGTCCTCTGCCATCGGCCCTAGGTAAAGCTAAGTTCATGTTATTTATGACTGAATATTTCTCTAAGTGGTTTGAAGCACATGCCTTCGAGAAAGTCAGGGAAAAAGAAGTGATAGACTTCATATGGGATCACATCACATGCCTATTCAGGATATCCACAGAAATAGTATGCGATAATGGAAAACAGTTCATCGGCAACAAAGTAACAAAATTCCTCGAAGATCACAAGATAAAGAGGATATTCTCGACACCGTATCACCCGAGTGGGAACGGACATGCCGAATCAACAAACAAGACTATCATCCAAAACTTGAAGAAAAGGCTGAATAAAGCCAAATGGGAGTGGAGAGAAACATTTCCCGAGGTCCTATGGGCGTATCGGACAACATCGAAGTCTAGTACCAGAGCAACTCCATTTTCCTTAGTATATGGCTCCGAAGCCTTGATACTGGTCGAAGTCGGAGAGCCCAGCGCCAGGTTTTGACATACAACATGTTAGATGAAAGACGAGAAGCTGCACTCGTTCGAATGACAACACAAAAGCAACGAATCGAAAGATACTACAACAGAAGAACTAACCTTCGACATTTCAAAGTCGGGGACTTAGCCCTAAGAAAAGTCACCATCAACACTCGAGACCCTAATGAAGGGAAACTCGGTCCTAACATGGAAGGACCCTACGAAATCCTCGACATAGTCGGGAAAGGATCTTACAAACTCGAAATATTGAACGACGAACCATTGTCGAATAACTGGAACATATCTATTCTCAAGCGATACTATTGCTAAGGTATGACTTTCTATTTTCTTTCATTTATATAAGTATTCAGAACTAACTCATTACAGGAATTCAACATATGATATCGAGACCTCAGGTTTTAAAGTACACATTGCACTTTTTTCCCCTTGGACCGGTTTTTATCCCAAATGGGTTTTTCCGTCGAGGTTTTTAACGAGGCAACAATTATGTGCTACCTGAGGATAATTCAATAGTATCCAAGGCTTCTTTGCAATAAACCTCGAATACTGGGGGGCATCACCCTCAGATGTTATGTGTTAGAGAGATATATCTAGTATCAATGGGTCTCGATAGGATTTTGTAATGGGTCGAACGGTCGAATAAACTGTGTCCATATAGATTAGCCGAGTCCTGAGAACAAAACATGTATGCATGTATAAATTATTCAAAGAGGCATTCTCTTTTCTCGAACATCTCATGTTTCGAAGTAAATTTTCTACTCATGTACTTGTGATTCTGATCTATTGTGCAAAACTAACACTTGCGAAAAATGGCCCAAGGGCCAAATACATGCATACCCCGAACACTCGGGGACTGCACACTCGAGCTATCTGAGTTCGAAATCATAAGATCTCAAAGATGCACTCCTCGATATATAGTCCAGGCCATCACACTCGGTGACTAACATTTCAAACAAGTTCAAAATGTTATCGAGAAATAAGTCCAAGAGACATACCCGAAGGCTACGGCCACATACAACCATATTAAAGGCTACGTACAAAATAACGCGGCTCGGAGACGTCCGACTTTCGCTATAAATGAAAGGCCTTCGAACACTTTGAAAAACTGGTTAAATAAGGCTACCCTCAGCAAAGAAAATAAAAAAGGGCTTCGATAAAATCAATCCTCGAATAGCTAAAAGGTTTCGATAATACCAGCCTTCGAAAAACCTCAAGATATATCAAATTATCTTAACACAAACACGTTAAGGCACAAAAAGAAAAATAGGGTTTCGATCATCGGACCCTCGAAAGACCCAATGGGTACAAAAAATATGCTAAGGCATAAAGAAATTTTTACTAAGTCTTTTAGCCGAAAAGGGGAAAATAATAGCCATATTTTTAGAGAAATCTAAAAGAGCCTAAGGGACAATTTAAAAGAGCCTAAGGGCCAATACAATTAGAGTTCTAGACCTCATTATCACTAAATTCGGACCCAAGGGTTCCACAGTTCCGAGCTCAAATAAAGGTCAATTATAGCTCGAGGATTAAACAAAAACCCTAAAGGGTATACTGCTGTAAGCTCAAAACTTACCCATCACTTGAAAAAACCCTATGGGTTTATTTTATTCTAAAACATTCAAGGCCTAGTTGAGCATGGTTGTAAAACTAATATACCCATAGGCTCGACCAAACCACCCCCGAGATAAGATCTCGAACAAGTTTTGAACTCGGGGACTTGCCCTCGTACAACCCAAAAACTTAAGGGTTCACAAACTTAAGAGTTTATTTTGATTACGAGTTGAAGATAGTAAAACTACAGGAATAAAAGTTTTTGAAATTTTCGATGAAGGCAAAAAACATATCTGGAATTGGAAACATACGAAGGCATTCAGAGGAAGATTTCTCTATTATATCCAAAAAATATGTACAAAAGGCCAATCATGGCCTTACACAAGAAAGATAAAAAGAAAAAGAAAAATCCTAAAGGCCTAGTCTACCTCGGGAACCACATCCTCGGGAGCCACATACCTAGGAGCTGCGCCATTAGGAACCACGTCCTCGGCAGCCTCATCCTCATCCTCGGACCCGCTAGCTGAATCCTCTTCATCATAAAGCAAGGCTGCGGCCTCAACCTCCAAACCTTTGGCATCTTCTATATCAGCTGAGAGGTCGAAGCCACGATCATGCACTTCCTCGAGAGTCTCCTTTAGAGATTGCCGCCTAGCATGATCGACAACACATGATAATCTGATCTCGGCAGTAGCGGATATCTCCTGTGCCCGAAGATTGGCAGCCTCGTCATCAACTCGATAAGCGGCTACGAGCGCCTCTGCCTCAGTCTTGGCCTTTGCAAGCTCGGAGGCCAACTTGGCCTCAAATTCCTCGATCTTCCAAGCCCGGTCCAGGCTTTCCTCCTTCACTCTTTGGAGTTGGCTCTCGATTGAAGACAGTTGGGCCTGAAGTGCATCTTTTTTAGAGGCAAAACGCTCCATATGCTTTCTCCACCCCAGGGTTTCGGCCTCCTTCATCTTAGCTTCTTCTCAAAGCTGATCCACCATATCACACTTCTCCTGAACCTGCAAAATCAAAGAGTTAATCACCAGATATCAGATTAATACTTAGCAAACTTTCAAGAAATTACGTTACCTGTCTGATGAGTTCGTTTTGATCTTGATGAGCCGTTGTGAGTTCAGCTCGAAGGGTCATAATCTCCTCCTCTTTTGAACGTAGAGGAGTTTAAGGCCATCCCTCTCCTCTACGATCTTATTGAGCTCTGCCTCGTATCGAGATAGCTCGATCTTGGATTTTAAAGATGCTTCCCGGTGAAGCACCATGGCCTATACACAAAGATGGGAGTCAGGTTTGAAAAATATGAAGTAAAAATAAGTGTCAATACAAAGAAATAAAACTTACTTGCTTCAAGAACCATTGATCCTCGTCGAACAAGAACGATGCGTCTGGTTCGGGACTATTGTCGACTCCGGCGAAGCAGTCCCGAAATATGTCATTCCCTTAATGGGAATGTCCCACATCGGGAATACCCATGGCTCGAGTATCTTGGAATTGCCCCTCGGAGAATGAGGGACCAAGCGGCGAGTCACCGATGTTGATTATCCCACGTGAATGACTTAGGACATTATCTTCTTTATGAAAGGCCTCGGGGCTAGACCCTTCGGGCACATCCACCGGCTGGTTATCATGGCGGAGGTCATCCTCACCACCTGATTGCTCTGGGGTTTTTGCTCGGACCCTTCTCTGAAATGCCCCTAGCCCGAGAAGGAGCCGCCTCGAGCACTACCAGCTCGGTAGATTCAGTACTTCGAGCTACCAGCGGGCAACCGTCATCTTCACCCCCTTCATCGATACGAGGAATAGAGGGCTCGATTTTTGACTTCCGAGATTTATTTTTTCTTGGCTTGGGGGTATCGGAAGGGGAAGTCCTTCTCCGCTTCCTTTCTTTATTCGACTTCCATGCCTCCTCTTCCCCAGGCGGAGGCGGCCTCATGGAAACGTTCTCATCGATACCTACTATCACAACCCAAATTCCCAACCTTACGGATCGTGATGGCGTCTAACACCACACTCTCTAGGCAAGCCAATGTTAGAACTTATTTAATTTATTTCCATCAAATTCTATTTAATCATAACAGAACTATTCAAAAGTAACTAAATTGATTAATTCCAATGCATAATTCACGAATAAAATAACAAATGAATAATTAAGCCGAGACACGAACTAATTATATAACTATAAGACTACCCCAGGGTCTGGTGTCACAATTCACGAACCACTAAGAATACTACAAATAATGGGCTGAAAGAATTATGTATCTATTTCGAATATAATAAAACAATGTCTATAAAACTAGGAGAAGACTCCAGGAATCTGCGGACGCCAGCAGATCTACCTTGTGTCTCCGAATGATGATGTCAGCTACTAATACCTCTTAACGTTGGCCGGTACCTGGATCTGCACAAGAGAGTGAAGAGTGTAGTATCAGTACAACAGACCACATGTACTGAGTAAGTGTCGAGCCTAACCTCGACGAAGTAGTGACGAGGCTAAGGCGGGGCAATGTAACATAACCTATAACAATAATTAAAATAACTCAGTTGCCTTTTCCAGGCCTCAGCTATAACCAAATTCTCACATAAATTTCCAAAATTCCAAATGTTGACTTTTAAAATAAAAGTAAGTGTAAAATGCGTAAAATAGTATAGTAAAATAGTAATTTTTTAAATCTTTACTTTTATTGGAAAATCAGTAAAACATAGGTGTCCTCCCTTGTTTCTCCTTGTTGCGGCGTGCAACCCGCTCCCACCTGTCCACCCTTATTTCTCCTTCCTATATATCACCCTTATTACACATGTTGTGGCGTGCAACCCGATTCCACCTATCCACCCTTATCACTCCTTGTTGCGGCGTGCAACCCGCTCCCATCAGACATAACATATCGGTTTATTTATTTATGAAAACTTTCACAATTCAGGCCAAGCCTTTCACAATAATTTTGTCTCAACAATTGTAAATAGAAAATGGTATAACTCATAAGCTTCATCAAATATCATTTCATAATGAAACCAACCAGAAAATATGTAAATATCGTAACACTGTCATCCAGCTCAATCTTTATGTATCATAACAAAACAAAGGGAACAACCAACACTTCTAACATACTTGAGACAATACTTGACAATAATTTAATGAAACCAAATATCCATGTAAGCATCAATGATCATAAAACAATTAAGCCAGGAAGCAAATAATTTGAAACGGGGAATGGATCATGTTAAACGGACAATTTGGTAGTGTATAGGTACTTGTCACCTCACCTATATACCACACACAAGCAATTTCACATAACAATCAGGTTGGGGATTCTTGTTCCCTCAAGTCAAGGTTAAACCAAGTACTTACCTCGATCTCACAAGTAATTAATTCACTGCTCTAGCACTGCCTTCCTTTAGAATTTGCTTCTAATCCGCTCGAATCTAATCACAATTGGTTCAATGTCATCAATCATAGCCTAAAGGAATCAACTTTATTGAAAAACTATGGCTTTCCTATGTTTTCTTACCAAAATACAAAAATCGACCCCGAACCCGCTTGGTCTAAACTCGAGGTTTGGACCAAAACCCGTTTACCCAATTTCCCCCAAGCCTGGATATGCAATTGGAATTGGAATCCAACCTCAATTCGAGGTCTAATCACAAAATTTGAAATTCTTAAGTTCAACCCAAAAACCTAATTTTTACCATGAAAACTCTAGAATTTTGGTTGTAATCTTGTTAAAAGTTGTTAAGAATTGAAAAGAATTAGTTGGAGATCACTTACCAATGGTTTGGAGAAGTTTGGGTCTTTGAAAAATCGTCTATGGAGGTTTAGGGTTTGAGAGAATTGAAAAGGAAGTGAAAAAACCGTCAAAAATTTGATTTAACAGGTTGCGGGTCTCGCATTTGCGAACCCTGTGATTTTCGGGGTTTATCACAAATGCGATAAAAATGTTGCATTTGCGACAAAGTGGAATCTCGCATTTGCGAAATCTGGGGCTGGCCCAGGACTTCTCAAATGCGAAGCCTGATCTCGCAAATGCGATATCGGAGGCGTGCAACACCGGATTTTCAGCTGTTGGGAAATTTTCCAAGCTAGACACTCCGTAGCCTACCCGAAACTCACCCGAGCCCTCGACGCTCCAAACCAAACATGCACGCAAGTATAAAAACATCATATGGACTTGATCGTGCGCTCAAATCATCAAAATAACATCAAAATCTACAGATTTAACCTCAAAACTCAAGATTTCCTCAAGAACACTCAAATTTCTAACTTTTTAACGGGATGTACGAATTACATCAATTCAACTCTGATTCTCATCAAATTTTACATATAGGACTTAAATATCATAACAAACTTATTTCGGGCTCCGGAACCAAAATACGGGCCCGATATCATCAATTTCACATATTATTTCATTTCTTTATTTCTTGAATTAACTAGCAGATCTTCAAAAATTATTTTCTAAGGCTAGGGACCTCGAAATCCAATTCCGGGCATACGCCCAAGTCCCATATTTTACTGCGGACCTCCTGGGATTGTCGGAACACAGATCCGGGTCCGTTTACCAAAAATTTTGACCAAAGTCAACTAAAATTTAAATTTAACTCTAGAAATTACTATTTCTCATATTTTCGCATAAAAGCTTTCTGGTTTCACGCCCGGATTGCACACGTAAATTGAGGTAATTATAATTAGTCTTTTTATGGCTAATAAGCCTAGAATTAGGTCTAAAACAAATGTTCGTCCTCGAACGGACATAGAAAATTACCTCTAAAACAAACGTTCGTCCTCGAACGGTCATAAAAAATTACCTGAATTGGAAAACAAGTGTGCATATTTACTGTGCATGTCCGACTCGGACTCCCAAGTAGCTGACTCAATGGGCTAACCTTTCCACATCACTCGAACTGAAGGATAACTCTTTGACCTCAATGACGAACTTGCCGGTCTAAAATGGCCAATGGCTCCTCCTCATAAGTCAAATCCCCAATTGGACAGGACTGAAGTCTAACACGTGGGATGGGTCACCATGATATTTCCAGAGCATAGATACATGGAATACCGGATGAACTCAGGATAACACTGGAGGTAACTATGATGACCCAAAAGGTCATCCCGTGTAATTTTAGCTAAATCTGTATTCTGATGCCATGAATGCCTCCTTTTATCTCACCTCGATATGCGTGCACATCCCGGGCGTGTAGTCGGGAAGCTGTTATGTGGAAAATTGATAAAATGATGATTTTATAATAATTATTCGAATAAAGTTGACTTTGGTCAACATTTTTGGTAAACGAACCCGTACCCGTTATTTGACGGTTCCGGAAGATCCGTAGAAAAATATGGGACTTGGACGTATGCTCGGAATCGAATTCCGAGGTCCCAAGTCCGAGAAATGAAGTTTTAAAGAAAATTATTTTCTGAAAAATATAGAGGCTTTTGAAAGTGAAATTTAATGTGAAACCCGGGTTATCGGGCCCGTATTATAGTTCCGGAGCCCGGAACAGGTTAAATATGTTTTATATAAGTTATCTGTGAAATTTGGTAAGAAACGGACTTAGTTTGACGTGTTTCGGACTAAAAATGGAAAATTTGAGGTTTAAGAAGTTTTGAGAATTTTTATAGATTTTGAGGTTTAATTCGTTGTTTTTAATGCTAATTTGGTGATTTTATTGCTCGAATAAGTCAGTGGTATGTTTCTGAGGTTGTGTGTATAATTGGTTTTGATCCCCGAGGGCTCGGGTGAGTTTCGGGTAAGTGTCAGAGTGCAAAAACTTAGGAAAATTTCTGGTGTTGCTACAGAATCTGGTGTCCAGTTATTCCTTCTCTGCGATCGCGGTGCTTTGCATACGATCGCAATGAGTCAGCTGGGGAGGGGAGTAAATAACCCTACGCGAACGCAGGGCCACAATCGCGATCGTGGAGCCTGGGGGCAGTGCTCTACGCGATCGCGGAGGGCCACACGCGAACGCATAGTGCAAATTATGGGCCGGAGGTGGGTACTATTTTATTCTCTGCGAACGCAGGCCCTGAGCCGCAGTCGCGATATTCCATGTCAGTAAGCTCTACGATCACAGTATTTGCTTCGCGATCGCGTAGGTCTAAGTCCAGTACTCTTCGCGATCACAGGAGATCTATCGCGATCGCGAAGGTCAATTTCGCTCAGTTATTAAAAAAAATCCAAAAACAGAATGTTCATATGGGATTTCATAATTTTGCACACCCTTCTTCTTCTCCACACCTCCTTGGGTCATTTTTGAAGGACATCATCCCCATGGCCTCTTAGGCAAGTAATTCTAACCTCGTTTTCTTCCACTTTCAAACATTCATAAGATTCTAGGCCTAAAATCATGGAATTAAAGGGTAGAAATTGGGGTTTTGGGTAGAATTAGGGCTTTTTGAATATTTGGGAATTTGACCCCGTCTTGGGGTCGGATTTCAAAACAAATTGTATATTCGGGCTCGTAGGGGAATGGGTGATTGGGTTTTGGTCCGAACCTCGTGTTTGAACCAAGCGGGCCCGGGGTCGATTTTGGGAATTTTGGGAAGAATGTTGGGAATTCTATAAGTTAGCTTTGGGATTGAATTGTTAAGCAATTATTGATGTTATTGAGTCAACTATGTCTAGATACGATTGATTCAGAGTCGAGTTCGAGAGGAAAAGCGGTGCTAGAGGCTTGATTTGGATTCTTGGAGCCGAGGTAAGTGTTTGATCTAACCTTAGCTTGAGGTAATAAGTGTTGAGTCTTAATTTCTATGTGATAATATCATGTCCAACGTATAGGTGAGGTGACAAGTACCTATATGTTGTGGTCAAGCATGCACGTGAGTCGAGCTTTAGTATTATATGTAGTTTTCATTGGTGTTCTCTATGATATGAAGTAATTGACATTCTGGAAGTTAGGAATCAAGGGAAATTCATGATGTAGAATATTATTGATTATTCGTTTGGTTGAGAATTATTGGTTCAGATGTACTTCTGAGTGAGATTGGTTATAGATGTGTCCCTTGCTAGGACAGTATAATTCTTGTTGAACATTTCTGTGCATTTAAGGTTTCTTATTGTTGAATCTTCCTGTTAAATTGTTGCTTTTATATATGTTATGCACGAGGGGACATTCCGTGCCGAAAGTTTTGTGAGGTTATGCACGAGGGGACATTTCGGTGCCGAGTGTTTTGTGAGGTTATGCACGAGGGGACATTCCGTGCCGAGTGTTTATTTATTTATGCACGAGGGGACATTCTGTGCCGAGTGTTTATTTATTTATACACGAGGGGACATTCCGTGTTGAGTGATTATTTATTTATGCACGAGGGGACATTCCGTGCCGAGTGATTATATTTATGCACGAAGGGACATGCCGTGCCGAGTGTTTTGTGAGGTTATAGCACGAGGGGACATGCCGTGCCGTTCTGTTTATTTATTAGTTCAGAGATGTTAATTCTTGCCGTTATTTTATACATTTCAGTTATTACCTTGTTCTGTCATTTCAGTGAATTGTTGCCCCTTTTCCCCAGCATGTAAATCCCATTTTCGTGCTTAAGCTTTTATTTCTTGTCATTACTTCTTTATCACATTATTGAACTGCACATGTATTCGTTATTTGTCGTGTCCTAGCCTCATCACTACTTCGCCGAGGTTAGGCTCGACACTTACTCAGTACATGGGGTCGGTTGTACTGATGCTACACATGCGCTTCTTTATGTTGTGCAGATTATGGTGCCGGACCCAGTGGACATTGAGCGAGGGAGTATCCTTCAGTCCACGACGACACCGAGGTAGACCTACAGGCGTCCGCAGGCCTTGACGTCACCATTTATCTCTTCCCTTTCTGTCTTATCTTGTATTTCTAGACAACTGCAGCTATTTATTTCAGACTCTTGTTTTTAGTAATCTTAGACTGTTCGTGAAATTGTGAAACCAGTTCTGGGGGGGTTTATGTACGGATTTTCATAATATTTATTATATTAAGTTGATAAATTCTTAGCTTCCGCATTCTTATTCAATTGTTCACACTTATTGTTTTCCTTTTAGATATCATAAATGAAGAAAATAGCAAATTTAACCAAAACGTTGGCTTGTCTAGCGGGTTCAACGTTAGACGCCATCACGGCCTGAAGGTGGGATTTCGGGTCGTGACAGTAACGCAAGTCTATAAGATACCTCCCCCACTCTATCAAGAATCTCAAAAGGCCCGACCTAGGGCTCAACTTACCCTTCTTCCCAAATCTCATAACACCCTTCATGGGTGATACCCGTAGCAATACTCTCTCTCCGACCATGAATGCCACATCTCTAACCTTACGATCGACATAACTCTTTTGCCTAGACTGAGCTGCATGAAGTCGCTCCTGTATAATCTTGACCTTATCTAAGGCCTCTTGAACTAAGTCTGTACCCAATAACCGAGATTCTCCAGGATCGAACCACATAATTGGCGATCTACACCGTATACCATATAATGCCTCATAGGGAGCCATCTGAATGCTCGATTGATAACTATTATTACAGGCAAACTCTGCTAACGACAAGAATTGATCCCAAGAACCTCCAAAGTCAATAACACACGCACGGAGCATATCCTCTAAAATCTGAATAGTACGCTCGGACAGCCCGTCCGTCTGAGGATGAAATGTTGTACTCAACTCAACTCGGGTACCCAACTCACGCTGAACTACCTTCCAAAAGTTTTGCGTACCCTGATAAAAAATGATAGACACGGGTACACCGTGAAGGCGAACAATCTCCCGAATATATATTTCAACCAACCGCTCCGAAGTATAAGTACTTTCCACTGGAATGAAATGTGCTGATTTAGTCAACCTATCCACAATAACCCAAACTGCATCGAATTTCCTCTGAGTCCGTGGGAGTCTAACAACGAAGTCCATAATGATACACTCCCACTTCCACTCAGGAATCTCTATCTGCTGAAGCAAACCACCGGGTCGCTGATGCTCATATTTCACTTGTTGGAAATTCAAACAACGAGCCACATAAGCAACAATGTCCTTTTTCATCCTTCTCCACCAATAGTGTTGCCTCAAGCCCTGGTACATTTTGACTGCACCTGGGTGAATAGAATACTTAGAACTTTGAGCTTCCTCATGAATCAACTCTCGAAGGCCATCAACATTAGGCACACATATACAGCCCTACATCCTCAAGACACCGTCATCTCCAACTGTAACCTTCTTGGCACCACCGTGCCGAACTGTGTCCCTAAGAACCATCAAATGTGGGTCATCATCCTGCCGCTCTCTGATACGCTCAATTATAGAAGACCGAGCGCCTGTACAAGCTAAAACACTATCCAACCTCACGAACTAATTAGCCAAAGTATTAATATCTGAAACTAACGATCTATCACCCACTGGAATAAATGCAAGGCTGCCCATGCTCACAGCCTTTCTACTCAATGCATCAGCTACCACATTGGCCTTTCTTGGATGATACAATATGGTAACGTCATAGTCTTTCAATAACTCTAACCATCTCCTTTGCCTCAAATTAAGATCCTTTTGCTTGAATAAATATTGGAGACTGTGTTGATCCGTGAAAACCTCATACGTCACACCATAGAGATAGTGCATATGCATTAATATTGCACCCACTTCAATACAAGATGTACCACAATACACTGTGCACAATCCTGAACGTGTGGGCGACACCAATACTGGAACCGTAGTCAAAGCAATCTTGAGCTTCTGAAAGTTCAACCCACACTCGTCCGACCATTTGAATAGAACACCCTTTTGGTTCATTATGATCTTAATAGTTGTTCATAATCAATTACATAATCACCAAATAACTTCACGTAACAGTAATCCCCTTTCAACCCTTCACAATATTAATAACGAGATGCGATGCATGAAGACCTCATAATTATTTACCCAAATAAACATGTCTCATTTAACGACACATGGGCGGGCACCCACCTCGTAGGTCAAAGCTCAATACTTATAACACGGATTTGACAAATTATGCATAGATAAATTTTTGTACAAAATTGTTTCAAATAAACCTAACAGTCGTGACTCCCTATTGGTACTAATTGAGTCCTTTAATGAGTATGTGGACTTGCTCTATGGCTATATGAACCGAAGCAGGAGTATGACAGGCTAACTTATCGAACTTGATGGCATATTCTGACACCGCCATGGTAACCTGACGCAACCGTTCAAACCCTATGCGCCACGCATTATGGAGAGTCCGAGAAACAAACTCTTTCAAAATCATTTATGAGAACTGAGTCAAGTAGTTGATGTTGCAATGGCTGGTCGTCCTCTTTGTAGTCTTACCACAAACACCGGCGACCAATTTCTTGTTTTACTATGTTGACTCAACACTACTGAGCTACCCTATTTATTCATATACTCTTCGTTATTCTTTGGGGTAACTCTTATCCCTATTGATGCATAATTATCCCAAAAGTAGAGCTCTATACAGATAAATCTTGGCATGAACCATATAGTCTAGAAGATCGTCAACCACTGTACTCCCTCTGGAGCACCCCAAAATCCGCAACCGTGACTTCCACGTTGAGTAGACCTTCTGTAGATTTAAATTTGGTTATATAAATCCTTTGGTACTGAGGTATCGGGTTATTAAGGAGGCAGACATACCGCAAGTCCCATCTTTATCTCTTGCAAAATCTCAGGCCTTATACATTCCAGGACAAAATCGATATAAAACATGACCCCGCAATCTATTCCTTGACAATGGACTTCCCTCACTTGGAACGAAGTCCTAGGTCACAACGTATGATAATCCATAATGTTAAACTTCACAGCTCATATAAATCAACCCCATTGCTTTGAACTTATTCCCATGTTCAACAATACTTCATAGCAGCGGTCAAGAAAATCATGTGGGTCCTCAAAAGATGTACCATTGAAATGGAGTGGAAATAGTTTGGTAAACTATTCCAACCTCAATAAATGGACTAGTGCATCCTGCAACACCGGAGTAACTATAAATTCTTCTGGAATCTGAACTAGTCCAACATGTACCGACTGAGCTAGAACCTCCGCGTCTAGATCCATTTGAGGCTTTACAATAGGTGTTGATGTTCGAGCTCTAGACTGAGCTCTGCTTTTATGTCTTCCCCTAATCGTAGATATCATTGGGGATCCATTTCTTGTCCGGTTGTAGACGCATTGCGTGTTATCGAGATTTGTGAGGGGACAAGAATAGACGAGTTCAATCATTAGTGATAGAATAAATTCGCACGATAGAGTAGAATATAAGTGAATTTGTTCCAAACTTTATAGCCTCTGAGATAAGTACAGACGTCTCCCTACCGATCCTTTAGACTCTATTAAGCTTGTTCGTGAATTGTGAGACCTAGTCAACCTAGTGCTCTGATACCAACTTGTCACGACCAAAATTCCAAATCTTAGAGATCGTAATGATGCCTAACACCACACTTGCTAGGCAAGCCAATGTTAGAACTTATTTAATTTATTTCCATAAAAATCTATTTAATCTTAACAGAACTATTCAAAAGTAACTAAATTTATTAATTCCAATGCATAATTCACGAATAAAATAATAAATGAATAATTAAGCCGAGCCACGAACTAATTATATAACTATAAGACTACCCAGAGTCTGGTGTCACAATTCACGAACCTCTAAGAATACTACAAATAATGGGCTGAAAGAATTATATATCTGTTTCGAATATAATAAAACATTATCTATAAAACTAGGAAAAGACTCCAGGAATCTGCGGATGCCAGCAGATCTACCTCGTGTCTCCGAATGATGATGTCGGCTACTAAGACCTCCTAACGCTGGCCGGTACCTGGATCTGCACAAGAGAGTGCAGAGTGTAATATCAGTACAACCGACCCCATGTACTGAGTAAGTGTCGAGCCTAACCTCGACGAAGTAGTGACGAGGCTAAGGCGGGGCAATGTAACATAACCTACAAATATATATATATATAACAAAGCAAGAGGGCAATTCTAAGCAAACCAAGAACAATAAACTGTAACAATAATTAAAATAAATCAGTTGTCTTTTCCAAGCCTCAACTATAACCAAATTCTCACATAAATTTCCAAAATTCCAAATTTTGACTTTTAAAATAAAAGTAAGTGTAAAATGCGTAAAATAGTAGAGTAAAACAGTAATTTTTCAAATCTTTGCTTTTCTTGGAAAATCAGTAAAACATAAGTGTCCTCCCTTATTGCTCCTTTTTGCGACGTGCAACCCGCTCCCACCTGTCCACCCTTATTGCTCCTCCCTATATATCACCCTTATTACACCTGTTGCGACATGCAACCCGATCCCACATGTTCACCCTTATCACTCCTTGTCGGCGTGCAACCCGCTCCCACCTGTCCACCCTTATTGCTCCTCCCTATATATCACCCTTATTACACCTGTTGCGACATGCAACCCGATCCCACATGTTCACCCTTATCACTCCTTGTCGGCGTGCAACCCGCTCCCACCATACGTAACATATCAGTTTATTTATTTATGAAAACTTTCACAATTCAGGCCAAGCCTTTCACAATATTTTTATCTCAACAATTGTAAACAGAAAATGGTATAACTCATAAACTTCATCAAATATCATTTCATAATGAAACCAACCAGAACATATGTAAATATCGTAACACTGTCATCCAGCTCAATCTTTATGTATCATAACAAAACCAAGGGAACAACCAACACTTCTAACATACTTAAGACAATACTTGACAATAATTTAATAAAACCAAATAGCCATGTAAGACTCAATGATCATACAACAATTAAGCCAGGAAGCAAATAATTGGAAACATGGAAGGGATCACGTAAAACAGACAATTTGGTAGTGTATAGGTACTCGTAACCTCAACTATACACCACACATAAGCAATTTCACATAACAATAAGGTTGGGGATTCCTAGTCCCTCAAGTCAAGGTTAAACCAAGTACTTACCTCGATCTCACAAGTAATTAATTCACTGCTCTAGCACTGCCTTCCTTTAGAATTTGCTTCTAATCCGCTCGAATCTAATCACAATTGGTTCAATGTCATCAATCATAGCCTAAAGGAATCAACTTTATTGAAAAACTATGGCTTTCCTATGTTTTCTTACCAAAATACAAAAATCGACCCCGAACCCGCTTGGTCTAAACTCGAGGTTTGGACCAAAACCCGTTTACCCAATTTCCCCCAAGCCTGGATATGCAATTGGCATTGGAATCCAACCTCAATTCGAGGTCTAATCCCAAAATTTGAAATTCTTAAGTTCAACCCAAAAACCTAATTTTTACCATGAAAACTCTAGAATTTTGGTTGTAGTCTTGTTAAAAGTTGTTAAGAATTGAAAAGAATTAGTTGGAGATCACTTACCAATGGTTTGGAGAAGTTTAGGTCTTTGGAAAATCGCCTATGGAAATTTAGGGTTTGAGAGAATTGAAAAAAAAGTGAAAAGCCCGTAAAAAATCTGATTTAACAAGTTGCGGGTCTCGCATTTGCCAACTGGAGTTCGCATTTGCGAACCTTGTGTATTTCGGGGTTTATCGCAAATGCGATAAAAATGTCGCATTTGCGACAAAGTGGAATCTCGCATTTGCGAGATCTGGGGCTGGCCCAGGACTTCGCAAATGCGAGATCAGAGGCCTGCAAAGCCATATTTTCAACTGTTGGGATATTTTCTAAGTCTAGACACTCCGTAGCCTACCCGAAACTCACCCAAACCCTCGGGGCTCCAAACCAAACATGCACGCAAGTCTAAAACATGATGCATACTTGCTCGTGCGCTCAAATCATCAAAATAACATCAAAATCTACAGATTTAACCTCAAAACTCAAGATTTCCTCAAGAGCACTCAAATTTCTAACTTTTCAATCGGATGTCTGAATTACATCAAATCAACTCTGATTCTCATCGAATTTTACAGACATGACTTAAATATCATAAAAAAACTTGTTCTGGGCTGCGGAACCAAAATACGGGCCCGATATCATCAATTTCACATATTATTTCATTTCTTTATTTCTTGAATTAACTAGTAGAACAATTTTCTTCAAAAATTATTTTCTAAGGCTAGGGACCTCGGAATTCAATTCCGGACATACGCCGAAGTCCCATATTTTATTGCGGACCTCCCGAGATTGTCGAAATACAGATCCGGGTCTGTTTACAAAAAATGTTGACCAAAGTCAACTAAAACCAAATTTTAACTCTAGAAATTACTATTTTTCATATTTCGCATAAAAGCTTTCCGGTGTCATGCCCGAATTGTGCACGCAAATCGAGGTAATTAAAATTAGTCTTTTTATGGTAAATAAGCCTAGAATTAGGTCTAAATTCATAATATGACCCATTGGGTCATCACATCTACAGATGAAGAAACAAAGTTAATAAGGATTACATTTCCAGGAATACCTCGATATGCAAGCGAAAAAACTCATCGTGGTTTTTAGCCTCCCATCGGCCTCTGTCCAGGTCACGCCATCAACGTTCAACATGAGAAGATGTGGAACCCAGCTGTCGAATCCAATCTTCGAGATCTGGAATTGCTCCGGGGAACCAAAGAGAAGCTACACCATAAAAAGGGAACCTAAGTCAGGAAATGAATGAAGAAAGTAATATTGTAAGAACCAACGTCAAAATTACACTTACGTTTCATGTTTTATTCCTCGGGGAACGACATTTTCTCGACCGAAATGAGTTCAGAGGTTTTGATTCGGACGAATCGGCCTATCCATCCTCGGTCTTTGTCTTCGTCAATACTTGAGTACACCATCTTCGTGGCCCGACGTTGCCGCTTTATCAACTCACCTCTATAAAGACGAGGGATGTATCGCCTTATCAGATGGTCGAGGGTAAAGTTCATTCCCTCGACCTTTGTCGAAAAGAACCTGATCAGGTTCACGATGCGCCAGAATGAGGGGTAGATCTGGACGAGGATTACTCGATACTAGCGGCAGAAGTCGAGTATGACTGGATCTACGGGACCCAGAGTGAAAGGATAGATATATACATTCAAATACCCTTTCACATAGGTGGTGATGTCCTCCTCAAGGGAAGGAACCACCACTTCCTTATTTTTCGAACCACAGTCCTTCTTCACCCTCTTGAGGCCACCTTCCGATATTGAGAAGATGTATCGGGACATAGGTTCACAACGACCTAGGACTGGGGAGGGCCTTTCGACTTTGAATTCGGAAGTTAGTTCGATTGGCCACGGGACACATTCCTCGATACGAGGCTCCGCCGGCGTCTTATCACCAGTCGACATGGAGGAAGAAGATGAAGCCTTCTTTTTTTATGGCATAGTCTTGGAGGTTTTCGCCATTTGTGCAAGCAGGAGAATTTGAAAATAAGTATGAAATTGGTTGCTCCGATGGGAACAACGACGACGTGACAAGCGGCAATGAAAGAAAGATGAGAAGGATTAGAGAGTCAAGAGTTTATGATGAAAGCAAAGTAAAGTTTAAATCAACAAAAGATGTGGTATTTATAGGCTTGTGACGACGGTTCAGTATCACTAGTGGCTGACCGACGATTGACATGCATTGATGGTTTTGGGAATTGAACCGACAGAACATTTCGGTCACATCTTACGTCATGGAGACGACGTCATGATCGAGGTACATAGGAATCGAGGCTCAAGTCGTTTATTATCATTTCATTCTAAGAAAGGCGGGGACTATCTGTGTACGGCTAAAATTGAGCACGTTCGATTTTATGGGCCCGAGGGTACGCCTCGAGATTAAGTTCATATCGAAGTGAGCTTGAGCTCGAAGAACACGAATACCGAAGGATCGAGACCGGAAACAATTGACATCGAGCAACGTAATAACGAGATATTAGTGATCGACCACAAATCTCGCCGGGAATCTTGACAAAACCGCCAACGGTTATGGATACCACTCATAGATTTTACTTCCGAAATTAGAGTTATACCTTATTCATGATTCCTCTACTATATAAAGAGGGACGCTTTTCATTTGTAACCACCCTACATTACATTCACTTACTGAGAAATAACAACACATTGTTCTTTTTACTCACTTACAATTTACTATTGTTCTTATTATTCTTACTGTTCTTAACACTTGATCTCGAGCCTGTTCCGATCGAGGTCGATAAATTGCAACGATACTGGTTTGATTTATCTTAATCGTTTAAATTCATTTATTTATCTATTCGTTTATCAATTGTCATTGAATCAGATCACGTATCCTTATAACCACATTACAAGTATAATTGTTACTCGTATTTTGAGGTAAATAAATATATACAATGTGTATAACTATATATAATTAATAAATAATTTATATTTACCAATTAAAAAAGTAAACAATAAATTCGAGTGGCTGGAAATATCCCTTTTTTCTTCACTAAATTAAGTGGGCTGGCCTTAAACAGGCGAAGGATGGTCTCTACTAGAACCTTCTAGTCTTCAATCCAGTAGTATTTTTCGAGCTTTCATCTTCGTCTTCAATTAGGCATTCCGAAGTTTCTATATACTGCTGCCGTCCGATTAGTCGAAGTTCACATCTGGTAACGATTCTCCGACGATACTTCCGGCGAAATTTCTTACGCAAAATTCGAATTTACATTGTCAAAGTAACTTCTTGAGTACAAAGTTCTGTCCTCTCTTTAATCCAATGCCTCGGTATGCAGACCTTTTTTCAATTATTTTCGGTTTTATGCTTATTTTTTCGCTTTTGTTTAATTATTGATCATTTATGTGATTTTTCAGGTATTACTGTGACTATTGCGACACTTACTTGACACATGATTCCGTGAGTTTTATGATTCTTCTTTCTTTGTGTGCGTTTCCGTATGTATTAGTATGCTTCAATTTGAATTAAGTTTATGATAATTTCTATTTCGGTTGTAATGCCAATGTGAATTTTTTATAAGGTTGGAATATTGGATATATGTTGATTTAACTTTCAAACCATTTTACTCTATAATATGATATTCTGAGGGTGTTTGGATTGGCTTTTAAGCTGGTCAAATTAGCTTTTAAGCTCTCTTTAACTTTTTTCAGTGTTTGGCAAAATCAGAAAGTGCTTAAAATAAGTTAAAACAGCTTAAAACAAGCCAAAAGCAAGAAGGTGGGCAATCTCAACTTATTGCTTTTTGGCTTAAAAGCTATTTCTGCTGAAAAGCCACTTTTTTTAAGCCAATCCAAACGGGCTCAGTCTATCTCATTAGAATATCAAATTGGTAAAACGTGTACTTATATTATTCATTTTGCATACATTGTGCGAAAAATATCAAAGTCCGTTATGTTTAATAACTACTGGGGTGTCATCCAGTTAATTACACTTTTCATTTGAAACTGAATGTTTGTATCTGAGTTGACATAGTCTGTTGAAACTTGAGAGCTATATTTATGGATTGTTATAAACACCTTCACATATACCTTATTGAGAAACAATTGAGTAGGTGTGATGCAACTCTTATATTGTTTTATTTGGGAGTTTTTCTAGAAAGGCAGAAAAGAATAGTGACATGTTAAAATTTTATTGTAGTTTAGACATGCAGGACACTCTCAGAGGGTTTGTCTTGAATTTGCCATTGCATGTGTGTTATCTATTACAATGTTAAGGAAAGCTAAAATTTGTATCACTTGGCCGTAAATGAGACCTGCAACACTGACTTTCAAGTTATATGTTGGAGTGGAAAGAGAATGGATTCCTATATAGAAGAGCTGAATGTTATTTTAAATGAGAACAGAGAACTTGAAATATCATTATGAACATTGGGATTATTTGGATTGCCTGTAAAAGAAAGTGATTGGTAATTGATTAACCTCTTGCCGTATTCATTTCAGTGGACATGTAAATCATTTCCTGGAAATCTGAGGCCATCATGCTCCTTTACAATTAATGTTGTATTACTATGGTTCATACCCATGGATCTGAGTAGTATCAACTTGCACATTATACAACATCATTCCGTGTCATAATTCTTCTTAACAATACATATCGTTGCTTCCTAAATTAGTTTACACTTATGTCCCTGTTGAGTGGGCCTCTTACTCCAACTCGGAAGTAATGTGGCAGTGTAGGATCAAAGGGTATGAAGCTTTTAAATCTCGATGCGGCATTCTGTTTCTCTTGGTATGACGTGCCAAAGGATTTATCCGTCAAGTTTGTTTGCAAGATTTTGTCATGTCGAAGTCAAGTAAACATGCTAGCAAAGTTGTTACTCTTACTACTTTAGAAAGGTTATGTATACTAAAACACCAAACTGATTTTGACTTCATACTGGGAGTATGCTGTTAAACCTGTCAAGACAAGGGTTTGGATTAACCGTTTTGGTGCAGAACAAGACGGAAATTGGCATGATATTCGAGAAGCGGTTACTCTTCGATCCTTGTAATTCTGGGGCTGCCCTTTAGTCAGAACTGATGTACTAATCTGGTACTAAAGCTGGAGATTAGAATTGCAAGATTCTAATTAAAGTGGCGCTTACAGCATAGGCCCTAATTCGTCTTAGTACTTTCTCAATCAGTGTTCCTTCAACTATTTGGATGGAAAAACTGAAGTTATTGAACTGAGTTAAAAATACCAGAGAAGAATCCTAAAGTTCACTGGTTTGGAAAATTGAATGTAAAGAATAGATGACATCACAGCACTAGGAGTTGGAACAGCGAGGCTACATATTGTTTATTAGATGAAATGGAAGATCATCTATACAATTTTCTTGAGTCAGATGGAAAATCCCATTGACTTTTTAATATGGGTGATTCAAGGCTGTGAACCACAAGGGTATAGGAAAGTGTTATTTTGTTGTCGCACAAGAGAATCAATAATTGTGAGGCAATTCATATTTTCATATAAGAAAGAAGGACTAAGGAAAAGATCGGTAGCTGGTTTAATTCATCCTAGGAAAAGAAAGAGGAAAAAGGGATAAGACATAGCTGGTTAAGAAAGTCTTTTGGAAAGACAAGAATATGCCCATTATTGAACTTATCTCTTGTTGAAAAAAGAAGATACCGACTATTGAATTAGGAAGGAGTTCTAACCATCCGTCTAAGCCTTGGTTGACAGAGTTTTTCGGTATTTGTGCTGTTAGGAAGTAGCACATACCTTGTGAATTAGTCGAGGTAAGGTACCTGGACACCTGTTCATAAAAGAAATTAGGAAGTATAACCTTGTGAAAAGAAGGAGAGCCTTGGCATAACTGGTAAAGTTGTTGCTATGTGACCAGGAGGTCACGGGTTCGAGCCGTGAAAACATCTTCTTACAGAAATACAGGGTAAGACTGCGTACGATAGACCCTTGTGGTCTGGCCCTTTCCCGGACACCACGCGTAGCGAGATCTTAGTTCATCGGGCTGCCCTTTTTATAAACCTTGTGAAAAATAAAATTGCAGAACTAAAAAAAAAGAAAATATGTAGAAGAACTCATTTGATATGGAGAAAGGGCGTGAGTTCAAGTCGGACTCTCGACACTTGCAGATAATAATAATAATAAAAAGAACTCATCTGCTGTGGACTGTGCACACTGGCCGGAAGCTATAGTTTGATGACCGTAGGGGTGAAACTAAATGAGATAGCGACCAGCAATTTGGAACAATTGTAGGAGGGACAGATTAATATGTGTAAAGGAAAGTTAATCCATAAAATCTGATTGATTTTGAATTGTCATAATTTAGCACCCAAGGGTGTGACCTAGTTGTCAATGAAGTGGGTGACAACCATGAGGTCTCAGGTTTAAATCCCAGCGGAGGCGGAAAACACTAGGTGATTTCTTCCCATTTATCCAAGCGTTGGTGAATGGAGTTACTTGGTACCTGTTGCTGGCGGGAGGTGGCAGGTATCCCGTGGAATTAGTCGAGGTGCGTGCAAGTTGGCCCGGATACCACGGTTATAAAAAAAAATTGTTCATAATTTTAAGCTTTTACTATTAGTAACTTGTTTCACGATTGACAATCTTTGCTCTGTTTGACTGATGCTTCTATTGTCAAAACCCAGCACATAACACTTGTTACCAGGCTGCTTTTTCTGAACTGGGAAGTCAACAACATCCCTGTTACTAGCCATTCTTGTTCGTAGTGGTTGAGAGAGTCCTCTTCATGCCACTAGGTCAAGAGTTCGAGCCTGGTACCCTGCCAACAAAAAAAACAACCAATATTACCGCTTTCATTTTTTGAACATGTCTTGATGCGAATATTGTGCATCCTTTATATGGTCTGTAATTCCATGGCGATACCTTTATCTTTCCAACTCCTAGGAGTTTTGCATTCTGTTGTGCAAATGATTTAGAATGGTTTAAATCTTTCGGCGCTTCTTGTTGCTTGGAGGTCTGATATCTTAACATTTTCCCTTTCACATTCCCAGCCTTCTGTCAGAAAACAGCATAATGCCGGTTACAAACACAAGGTGTGTCTTCCTATTTAGTAATTTTTATGACAATCTTCTCTCCTAACATGAATGTCATCTCTCTGTAATGGTACTAATACTAGGTAGTTTTTCAGGCCAATGTACGGTCTTATTATCTGAAGTTTGAAGAGGAGCAAACACAGATTCTGATAGATCAGAAAATCAAGGAGCGCCTTGGGCAGGCAGCAGCATACCAGCAAATCGGTGCAGTTTATAATCAACATCTTGCTGCGTTCCTTGGTCAACGACCTCGCCTACCGATGATACCACCTCCTATGCTGCCTGTTCCAGGAGCCATGCCCCCACAGTTAGTGCCAGGTGCCAGACCTCCCATTTTGCCAATTCCTGTTCCTGGTCCACCAGGTACCAATCCATGTAATTATTTGGTGATTCCTTGGTATTTTTTTGCACTTGTTTGTCTATGTTTATCAGGCAGTCTTTGTTTTCCATTTTGTGAATTGAGTGGGATAATATCTTTCTGTTAGATATTTTATGATGGACTTACTGTTATAAAGCATGCCTTTCCCCTTTTAGGTTGATGTACTTCCTTCAGTTTGGGAGATTTTTCCCAGTACCAGTAAAAGGTCTTTAAAGAGTGTTTCAACTTTCACATGCTGCAGGTTATGGACCGAGGATCTGACTTATTTCATCTTGTCTAATATGCTCTTTTCTTATCGTTAAAATTTATTTTTGTCTCATCTCCATGTTATGGGCATCTGGTCGCATCAACGAATAAAGCAAGAGCGGCTGGACTAAAACAGACAAACGTGAATGAGATTATTCTGAACTATATACATGTTAACTCCTTGATGTGCTTTTCAGGTTATTCCGCGGTTGCTCCAACTGCACCAATTGCAGGGCCGGTGTCACCTGTTTCATCCTTGCCGCTGCAACCCAGTTCTCTTCCAGCTCCTCCTGCACTGAACCCCCTTGCAGGTATTCCAGGTGGAGTGGCCCCACCTACTTCAGGCAGTGCCACTGTTCCTGCTACATAATCAATGTACCAGCCAAATCCCAATGGAATTGCCGTCCTTCTACTAATGCTACAACTACCACCTAGGTTTGTTGCTTGAGCCAGGGATACTTTGACTATCTTCTGTGTTCCCGTAGGATAATTATGGGTTTGGACGAAATGGCAAGAGGAACAATGGTTTCTTAGTGAATAACAGGACTGAACACCATCAAGTTCTCTGATAATTGTAGAGGAGAAATTACTTCTGCTTCTGGAGTTGACTCTAGGAAGAACATCAAGTATGTGAGTCTGATGTGTAAGTATTTGCTGGTTCTTATGTATTGTACCTTAATCTTATAAAAGGAACCTTTAACTTCTTGATAGTATTGCTCTATCAATTCCCTTAATTGAACTGGTCGTTTGAGATTGCGCCTAAAGTCATTCGTTTCTTTTCTTTTTCATGATTAGCAAGTTAAGAAAAAAAAAACCCAACCAATTCAAATGGCAGCCATGTTCATGCATTTCTGTAGCCTTAACCAAAATCACATCCCCATAGCCAACCATTCAAGGACCAACAAAGGCCGAAGCGAAAGAGATCCAGTTTACGGTTCCTTAGATTGTGACATAGCAAACTGTTAGTATGATTTTGGACAACTTTGAGAAGAGGGGTGAAGGGAATTTGCTAACGTTTTTCTTTTTCAATTAATATATATATATATATATATATATATATATATATATATATTT